>CABHPP010138865.1:23878-34688 GCA_902168425.1 Peromyscus attwateri | reverse complement strand
CTCTCTCTCTCTCTCTCTCTCTCTCTCTCTCTCTCTCCTTCCCTCTCACTTTCTCTCTCTTTGAAAAAGAGTCTCATGTGGCCCAGGCAGGCCTGGTCTCAAACTCACCATGTGCCAAGTATGCAAGTATGGCCTTGAATTCCTGATCCTCCAGCTACCATCTTCCAAATGCTGTAATTATAGACATATACTACTATCCCTGGCCTCAGAGTAATTTCTTTTGTTTTGTTTTGTGACAGGTTCTTTCTATTCAATCTGGGTGTCCTGGAACTCATTATGTAGACCAGGCTGACCTCGAACTCACAGAGATCAATGTGCCTCTGCCTCTTAAGTGCTAGGAGTGCTAGGATTGATAGGTATTTCTTTTTCGTTTTCTTTCTTTCTTTCTTTCTTTCTTTCTTTCTTTCTTTCCTTTCCTTTCCTTTCCTTTCCTTTCTTCTTTTTTTGTTTTGTTTTTTTTTGAGACAGGGTCTCTGTGTAGCCCTGGCTGTCCTAGAACTCATTCTGTACCAGGCTGGTCTTGAACTCAGAGATCCACCTGCCTCTGCCTCCTGAGTGCTGGGTTTAAAGGCATGTACCACCACTGCTCAGCTCAGTATGACTTCCTAACAGCAAATGTGATGATATATTTACCTAATACGAAAGGGCTAAGTTTAGGTGGGTTATATATGCCTTATTTCACCGTTGCCTCTTGCTAGTCACAGAAGTAGAATCAAAGTCTAGTAGAATTAGCAGGTAAAGACGTTTGCCACAAAGCCTGATGACCTAAATCCGATTCCTAGAATCTACATGACAGGAGAGAATTAACTAACTCTTCTGTGCACATGTGCCACCAGGCGGTGGTGGCACACACCTTTAATCCCAGCACTCAGGAGGCAAAGGCACGTGGATCTCAGTGAGTCTGGCCTACAAAGTGAGTTCCAGGACAGTCAGGCTGAAAAACACAGAGAAACCCTGTATCAAAAAAAAAAAAAAAAAAAAAAAAAAAAAAAAAGCATCATTTGATGAAGATATGTGTTGACGAAACAGAGAATGAACACGCTTAGGGTGGGGCAAGTGAGCCACACAGACCAACTGAGTGAACTTTGGCCAAGGCGGTGAGCCTTGGGCTCTAATAACAGTGACTGGCATACACTAATATTTATTGAGCATTTACTATGCCTCCCCCTGAGCCAAACAAACAATGCTATGGGAGTTGTCTAAAACACACTATGAGGTAGGTGCTAAATAGACATTACCGACTAGGACCATAGTACCAGGAGAAACCTAACTGCTTGCTCAAGGTCACCCAGTTAGAGCAGACAGGGCCAGTCCGAGAACAGCAGAGACAGAGTCAGCGGGTACATTGGGTCCCAACCTCACATTTGTAAGAGGTTCAGATTTAGACCTTTGACATTGCCAAATGAGTTTATACTGAGCCCTAAAGACACAGAGCAAGAAGGAAGTCTGCATTTTAAAGTTGTATCCCATCACTGGCTCACCCACACACTGTGAGGAACATGTGTTCACATCTCCTAATAAATTAGATCTCTGCCTGGTAAATAGATAAGTACATTGCATTATAGTTAAACTTCAGTTAAAACTGTCCAATGAACAAACAGAAACTTAAAACACAGCAAAGGGCCTGGGACTGTAACTCAGCAGTAGAGAACTTGCCTTTCCTGTATGAAAGCCTGGGTTCCAGCCCTAACACACACACACACACACACACACACACACACACACACACACACAGAGCATTTTTACAGGTATAATATATATGACATAAATATATAGTTGGTGAGATCTAGCACAAATTCTATGCTATTTGCTCTCTCCTTTTTTAGTTTTTTAAGTTACATTATTTATTATATTGTATATGTGGGGGGGGGCACACATGTGTGAAGGTTAGGGAACAACTTTCTGGAGTTAACTCTTATCTTCTGACATGTCAGACCTGGGGATGGAATTCAAGTCATCAGGCTTGGCAGCAAGAACCTTTACCTGATGAGCCATCTCGCCGGCCCATTTACTCTTTCTTAAATCTATTGATTAACTGATTGAGCTGAGGATGGAATCCAGGGCCAGATTTTAAGATATTAAGACTCTAACACTAAGCTGAAACCTAGCCTGTTATTTTTTTATCTTTTTTTTTTTTAATCCACAAAAATTCCTTAAAATTTTAAGACACTTGGAACCTTAAAAACGAAGTTTCGGGCCAGGCGGTGGTGGTGCATGCCTTTAATCCCAGCACTCGGGAGGCAGAGCCATGCAGATCTCTGTGAGTTCGAGGCCAGCCTGATCTACAGAGCAAGATCTAGGACAGGCACCAAAACTACACAGAGAAACCCTGTCTTGAAAAAAACAAAACCAAAACAACAACAACAACAAAAAGAAGTTTCCAGATATTTCCTTAACTCTTGAAAAGCCCCAAGTCAGGACTTGAACACAAAGCAACCCCAGCTCCCTTAAGCATCATGACTTTCCTGGAGGTCTGCCAAATGCCTGACCAGGAAACCCAAATCCAGCTGTTGTGGGAACAAAACATAAAGCCTTCCCTTTGGCTTTTTAAACCCTACACCTGGCCTACGATTAAACCCTACCACACACCAAGAACGAAGAAAAGTCATTCCCAAACAGGAGACTCAAATCTAAGGGTGATGACTTTAATTTTTATTTTTAAGGGTGACTTTAAAACACAATATAAAACAAATCCATGCCATAGAAGTGTGAAGATGGGCGGGGTGGGGGGACGTGGGGGGGTGAGGGGAGGGGGAGTGATGGTAGAAAACACAGAAGCTTTCTTGCCCCTGTTTCAAGTTAGGCAGTCTTTGTCACGGGTCAGGCTACTTACTTCAGTAAGGGCTATTTTTATAGTGAGTTTTCAAGTTGGTACAGGAGGAATTTGGCTGGGAAACCTCATGACACATTTGAAACCTCCACCCAGGCTGTCTCAGCATGCAGTGGAGGCCAAGTTCCAGTGAATCAGGGCACAAGACGTGCTGTGGCTGGTCACCTTTGTGCTCTCCAAACAATAAATAACACGAGAGGACACTCATGTGACATTGTATGCAACTTATAAAGGGAAGAACACAAGATGTGGAGAGGTGGAGATTTCCCCTGGCTGCCCTTAGTTACCCAGAGATATTCCTCCTCCTCTTCCTCTTCTCCCCTTTTCTTTGTTGAGAGAATTCTTCCTACATAGCCCAAGCTGGCCTTGAATTTAGCCATCTCATCTCAACCTCCCAAGTGCTAGACTTACAGGCATGCACCACCATACCCAGGTATAGACTCTAATGAAACTAGCTCCTGTCTTCCCACTATTAAACCAGTATATGTGTAGTAGGGCAGTGGTGGCACACACCTTTAATCCTAGGACTCAGGAGGCAGAGGCAGGCGGATCTCTGTGGGTTCAAGGCCAGCCTGGTCTACAAAGCAAGTTCCAGGACAGCCAGAGCTGTTACACAGAGAAACTCTGTCTCCAGAAGCCAGTGTGTGTGTGTGTGTGTGTGTGTGTGTGTGTGTGTGTGTCTGTGTCTGTGTGTGTCTGTGTGTGTCTGTGTGTAAATGAGATGTAGATTATATAACTAAATTCACTGTTCATGCAGCTATCACACAATGTTTTTAAAAGGTACCCTATTGGATTCCTCTTTGTCTTGTGTGTTTGCAAGTGTGTTCAGTCTCTTCCCCAGCTTTGATCCAAAGCTGTGCATGCATGTGTGCACACTCTGATGAGGCTGTGGGAGAGGTCAGAGGCCAACTTTAGCAGTCACCTTTCTCCTTCCACATGTGGGTCCCAGGGCCCAAACTCAGGTTGCCTGTCCTGTTCTCAGGGGCCTTGTCCTCCACCAGCTCCAGTCTTCTTAAGTAGCTCACCTAAGGTCAGAGTATATAGGAGAAAAAGAAATAGTGTAGAAGTAGTGAGAAGTTTAAAAAAAAAAAAGAAGAAGTAGAGTGTGGTAGATGAGATAATAACACTGGTTAACATTTACCAGGATTAACTACTTAGCACAATTTATTGTCTGCTGAATCCTCAAAATGACCACAGAAAGTCAGTTGCTCTTTTCATTCCTACTTTCTGACTGTCTGAGTAGAAGTTTATGGAGGACAAGACTCCCCCTTTGTGACCTAAATCACAAAACTTCCCCTGCCAGTTATTCTTTTATTTTTTAAGTTGAGCTGGGCATAGTGACTCACACCTTTAATCGGGAGGCAGAGGCAGGTGGATCTCTGTGAGTCTGAGGCCAGCCTGGTCTACAGGAATCCAGGACAGCCAAGACTACAGAGTGGAACCCTGACTCATAAATAAATAAATCAACAAATAAAATCAATGTAAAAGTTCAGACAGGTTCTCATGTGGTCCAGACTGTGCTCAACTGGCTAGGTAGCTAAGAATGACGTTGAACTCTGGGTTTCCTGCTTCCCCCTCCTGGGTGCTAGGATTGCATGTGTGAACCCCCATGCCTGCTTTTATTCAGTGCAGGACACTGAACCCAAATCTTGATACGTGCTAGGCAAGCATGCTTCCAACTGAGCTACATCCACGTTATTTATTTTAACCAACAATCAACCTATTGTCTGAGTAGCCTGTATTCTTAAAAGAAATCAGATGTCAGAGCAGAATCTTTATCAATCAAGCTCACTAAAGTCAGGAAAGAGTAAATATCTCTCTCGAAGGCTTCTTGCTGTGCTGGCCTCTCTAACGGACGGCTGTGCGTGCCACAGCTAAAATGACTCCTGAGTCCTGGGCCAAGGAGTCAAATGAGAGCTTGTCCTGCAAAGTCTTTTGTGTGAAATGATTTGAAGGTCAGACTGCTGAACATGGCGTTTGGACTATGCCCAGCATGCTGCCTCTCAGGGGATGCTTCCTGCAGGGTCCTGGAAGAGGTTGGCAGAAAAGCGTGGTTTACAGTGGCTTTAGATGAGGGAGCAGCAGATGGCCGGGTATTACATCACCTTGGGGAAGAGAAGCAGGAATAGGAAAATAACAGAATTGTAGACAAAGAACAGCCCAGTCTCCACGTATAGCAAGCACTAGGGAAGCAGTTGCTTCTGGCAAACACCGGCACAGGAGGCGCACTAGCGACCGCCTGACCCTCTGCGACTGCTCTGAAGGCAGGCCCTGCCTTTTGTGGCATTTTGTTAAAAGAACAAGGACCACCTACTACACATTGTTACCATTGATTTCTCACTGGAATTAAATATTATCAAATCCCCATTTTTACATAGAAAGAATTTGCCCTCAGAGACTTGAGTAGCTTGGTCCAGTCCCACAGCTAGTGAGTGACAGAGTCCTGAGTTATCTGGTACCCAAAAACACCTTGCCTAAAAACCTCCTACAGCGCATATAAATAATAATTCTTTCTCTACTGGGGGGCGAAGCACTTGGCTGCATGTTCAGTATGTGTTCTACCACTGATGATACCCCAGTCACCTGCTAGAACTGTTGAACTAAAGAATCAATGCTAAGCTTGGGTGTAATACCGTGGTGAAGCCTGTGTGGCATGTGTGAAGTTGTGGGCGCCACCCTAGAGCTGCAAGAAGGAAGAGAGGAAGGAGGAAGAAGAGAAGGAAGGGGGGGGAAATAAGAGTATTATAGTGGCACATGCCTTTAATCCCAGCACTTGGGAGGCAGAGGCAGGCAGATCTCTGTGAGTTCGATGCTAGCCTGGTTAACATAGTGAGCTCCAGGCCAGCCAGGGCTACAGAGTAAGACCCTGTCTCAAAAGGTAGATGGGGAATGGGGGATTACAATTACCTTTGAGGGATCAAGGTTTCTGAAAGATTCATGCCTAATAGGTTAGAAAGGTATTCTTGCTTAGACAGGGTATTTAGGGGGCTGGAGAAATGGCTAAGTGGTTCAGAATAGCTGTTGCTACTGCAAAGGACCCAGGTTCAGTTCCCAGCACTTATATGGTGTTTCATAACCACCCGTAACTTCTGTTCCAGATCTGACCTTTCATCTGACCTCTGTGAACACCAGGCAGGCATGTAGTGCGCATATAAAGATGTAGGCAAAACATTCACACACATAAAACAAATATGAACAACATTTTAGTTAAAAAATAGAAGAAAGGTAATTTGGAGCTGATGAGATGGCTCCAAGGGTGAAGGAATTTGCCACCAAGCCTTGATGATCTGGGTTCCATCCCAGGGACCCACACGGTGAAAGGAAAGAGTCAACGTCTGCAAATTATCCTCTGGCTTTCCCACAAGCCAAATGGTACATGCGCTCCCTGTCCCGGTAAAATATGTAAAAAATGGGGCAGGGAAATCGTTTTGGGGTGCGGGACGCTTAGTTGTAGTACACTAACATTTCTGCAAGACAGACAGCTGCACAGCTGTGTCTCTCCAGTCTTCCTGTATGTGCTGTTGAAGTCGGCACCTGTGTGTGTGTGTATGTGCTTATACAGATGGAGGAAAGGTTCAAAGGACAACATTGAGACCGTTGATTCCGTGTGTCAACTTTACCAGGCCGCAGGAGACCCAGATATTTGATAAAACAGGATTCTAGGCATAGCTGTGAAGTAGTTTTGGATGAAATTAACATTTGAATAGTAGGCTGAGTAAAGCTGAATGCCCTACCCAATCTGGATGGGCCTGTGTAGTTCATAGAAACCCTGAATACAGGGCCTGGAGAAGTGGTTAAGCTGTTGAGTACATACTGCTCTTGCTGTGGGTCCAAATTTGATTCCTATTGCCAGTATTGGGTGGCTCACAACCATCTATAACACCATCTCCTGGAAATATGATGCCCTTATGGCGTCCATGGGCATCTGCACTCACGTATACACAACCCCCCCTACACACATATACACATAACTAAAAATAAAACAAGATTTTTTTTTAAAGATCTGAATACCATAACAGTCTATAAGAAGCAACTCCATTTCCCTAACTGCTTGAGCTGGAACACTTGGGTTGCTATGGCTTGAATCTAAAATGTTCTCAACACAGTATTTGGCCTGCATGTATGTCTGTGAACCATATGCATGCCAGGTGCCCCTGAGGAGGCCAGAGAAAGCAGTGGATACCCTGGAACTGGAGTTATAGATAGTTGGAAGGTGCCATGTGATTGTTGGAAATTGAACCTAGATCCTCTGGAAAAGGAAGCCAGTGCTCTTAACCACTGAGCCATATTTTCAGAGCCTACGCCTCACTGCTTAATGGTTCCACAGCCTCCCGAAACATTGCCATCAGCTGGGGAATAAGTGCTCCAAATGTGTGTATAAAGTGGGGTTTTCAGCACCAGATGTATAAAGAGAGGGCATGAATGCTCCAAAGTATGGTTGAGGAGGTCTTTTTGTTTAGTTGATTGATTTTTTCAAGACAGGGTTTCTCTGGGTAACAGCCCTGGCTGTCCTGGAACTCCCTCTGTAGACCAGGCTGGCCTTGAACTTACAGAGATCCGCCTACCTCTGCCTTCCGAGTGCTGGCTTGCCACCACCGCCCCATTTGGAGAAGGTCTTTGTTGTAGACAGGACGGAGAGCAGAACCAGAGACATCTGGAAGAGTCTAGAGCAGGGAGAGAAAGTCATAGACTAAACATGACCATCAGACTGAACCCAGCCACGAGAGGACAGAGAGCAAGAGAGGAAGAGAATAGAGTGCGGGCAAAGGAGACCAAGAGAGAGGGGACCAAAAGAGCATAAGGCTGAAATGGCAGGGTTAAATAAGAATGAGAAGCTGGGGAAAGGGAAGGGGATGAACTGGAGAAGTTTAGGGTAGTGGTTCGGGTGAGAAGAGCTAAGAGGAGCCATAGGTAGCCAGCATGTGCTATGGCAGTGGTTCTCAATCTTCCTAATGCTGAAACACTTTAATACAGTTTCTGTTGTGATGACCCCCCCAACCATAAAATTATTTCATTACTTCATCGTAACTGTAATTTTGCTACTGTTATGAATCATAATGTAAATATCTGATATGCAACCTAAAGCGGTTGTGACCCACAGGTTGAGAACCATTTGCTATGGCACACTGTTAGGCACTACAGTTAGCCATTTGTCCCAAGTTCCTTTTGTATCTGACCGTGAGGTTGTAGGGTTTCAGATTCAAACCATAATATTAACCCTCAGCTCCTAGAAACTTCCATGAGTTTCTGGCAGGATAAGGTTGCCCTGGGCTCAAGGCTTCACTTTGGGGTGTCTCAGGCCCTTGAGTCAGCATTTCCACAAACTGTTTGTTTGCATTTTTAACATCCCAATGACAGCTCCTAACCATAGGCTACTTGGGCTACTGGTCTCAAGAGGTATGAATCATTAATCTCATATTTATATTTATATACTTACTTGGTGCTGGGGATTAAACACAGGGCTTTCCACATACTAAGGTGCATTCCCAGCCCTGAACTATCATTCTTATTAGTACTCTGGTCACAGAGCAAAGACCTTGACTGGTCAGCCCTGGCCCTGCTTCTTCCATCAGCTCTGTGATTGTTGGAGCATGTGATTTTGCAGAACTGAAAACATCCTACAGTGGAAACTCCTATACTTACCCTGGGGAACTGGACTTTTGGAGTGCCCAGGGATTCCCTTTGTACTTTGAGGTATTGTCAAGGTAATATCAGGACCTGGCCTTACATCAGTGACGTGAAGAAAGAAAGTGTTGACTTCATGTGTCTGCACAGAGGGTGGATGTCAACATATATGTGTATGTGTGTCCATATATGTGCAGTACACACACATGGGGGGGCATGATACATGACTATATTCTCAGCACTTAGGCAACTAAGACAGGAAGGTCAGTGTTCAGAGCTGTCTGGACTGCACACAAAGACCCTTTCTCAAACAGACAAATGGACAAACAGACAAAGGGGCTAGAGAGTTGGCTCAAAGGTTAAGAATACTTGCTGCTCACAGAGAGGACTTGGGTTCAGTTTCCAAACTCCTGGGGATCCAACGCCTTCTGGTCTCCGTGGGCACTTGTATTCACAAGCACATAACCCGACCCCCCCCCCCCACACACACATACATATACTCACACATTACATATAGTTAAGAAAAAAAGGGCTGGAGAGATGGCTCAGAGGTTAAGAGCACTGGCTGCCCTTCCAGAGGTCCTGAGTTCAATTCCCAGCAACCACATGGTGGCTCACAACCATTTGCAATGAGATCTGGCGCCCTCTTCTGGCCTGCAGGGATGTGTGCAGACAGAGCATTGTATACATAATAAATAAATACATCTTTAAAAAAAAAAAAGAAAGAAAAAAGAAAAAAAATGGAGCAGGGCAGTGGTGGTGCACGCCTTTAATCCCAGCACTCGGGAGGCAGAGGCAGGTGGATCTCTTCGAGTTCGAGGCCAGCCTGGTCTACAGGACTAGTTCCAGGACAGCCAAGGCTATACAAAGAAACAAATAAACAAAAACAAAAACAAAATTAAACAAAGCTACTTTTTTAAATAAAGCAAAACAAAAGTATAACATAATAACAGAACTCTAAAGGAAGCTTGTATGTAGCTGGAGAGTTTCTCTCTGGGTCCTGCAGCCCTCTTATAAAATAATCACTCAGAAGCTTATATTACTTACAAACTGTATGGCCGTGGCAGGCTTCTTGCTATCTAGCTCCTACATCTTAAATTAACCCATATCTATTAATCTATTAGTTGCCACGTAGCTCACGGCTTACCAGCATCTTAACATCTGCTTCTCATCACGGCGGCTGGCAGCATCTCCTGACCCAGCCTTCCTGTTCCCAGAATTCTCCTCTCTCTTTGTCCCACCTATACTTCCTGTCTGGCTACTGGCCAATCAGCACTTTATTTATTAACCAATCAGAGCAACACATTCACAGCATAGAGACCATCCCACAGCACTTGTACTGGCTAGTGTCTTGTCACCTTGTCATAAGCCAGGGTCATCTTGGAAGGGAGAACCTCAGTTGAGGAATTGCCTCTATTTGAAGGCTTGTAGGCAAGCCTGTGGGGCCTTTTCTTTTCTTTTTTTCTTCTCTTTGGTTTTTCAATACAGTGTTTCTCTGTGTAGCCTTGACTGTCCTGGAGCTCACCAACTCACTCTGAAGACCAGGATGGCCTCAAACACACAGAGATCCTCCTGCCTTTGCCTCCCCCGATCTTGCTCCCCAGTGCTGGGATTAGAGGCGTGGGGACATTTTCTTGATGACTGATATGGATGGGTTCAGTTCACTGTGGGCCATTCCACCCCTCAGCAAGGTGGTCCCAAGGTATATAATAAAGCAGGCTGGGCAAGACACAGAAAGCCAGCCAGTAAGCAGCATTCCTTCATGGTCTCTGCTTGAATTCCTGCCCTGACTTCCATCCACGATGGACTCTAACCTATAAGCCAGATAAACCCTCTTCTACCCAAGTGGTGTTTGGTCATGGTGTTTTATCACAGCAAGAGGAAGCAAAGGAGAGCAGAAGCCAAGAATTGTATTGCACACCTGCTATGTGACAGATGGCAAAGATAAAGACTGTTACAAAACAGAAGAGGGACTCTTGGCAGAGCACTTCCTTACAGGAGGCCCTATGTTTGCTCCCTAGCACCAAAAAGAAAGAGGGGGGGTCTGAGGGAGAGAGGTGACTGTTGTAAGATGTACATAAGGCAAGATATATAAAATAGCTTAGCAGTCATTGGTGAAAACCCATGAACACATACCACTGAATCAGTAACTGCTACCCACAGTGCCCAGAGCACCTGTATTCACCGCTGTGCAGTTTATCAGTGCACTTCCTGTCACCAGGGGAGCTCCATGAATGTGTTGATTCTTTAAAAAGACCTGAACTCTGATATGATGTCCTGCTGCCCTCCATCTTGAAAAGCTTATTGTTACAACTAAAATGTGAGATCACATTTTCCCCTTTGCGTTAAGACCCA
>CABHPP010138865.1:5613-23778 GCA_902168425.1 Peromyscus attwateri | reverse complement strand
GGGGGGGGAGGGAGGAAGGAAGGACATGACTGCTCGTAGGTATGGCAGAGGAGAGTTTATTGTAGATATGAAGGAGAGCATAGTCAGAGGCAAGAACATCTGGGAGAGTTCAGAGTGAACAGGGTCCTGAGCCTGGGCATGTGAGGGGGGGGAGGGGAGATCCAGGAGACCAGGAGAGTAAAGGGCAGACATAAAGAAGGGCTGGGTAGCAAAAATGATTGCATTACATAGGAAAAGGCAGCTGGGGGAGAGGTAGCCCAGTCCCTGGGCTGAGGAGGTTTAGGGTAGATAGTGGGGTATGCCAGCTACACCTTTTAATAGATAGGGACCAAGGGATGCTGGGAGAACCTGGTAGCCAGGTACCCCGGGTTTGAGACTTAACACACATGTGACATTTCCTGGAACTCTGGGTATAGCACAGGGGTTCTTTTTCTGGAAAGGTCAATGTGATTGTTAGTTTTAATTGTCAATTTGACACTAACTAGAATCACCTGGGGAGTACTGACAAGGGATCGTCTACACTAAGTTGACTTATAGGAAACGTTTTTGTTTGTTTGTTTGATTTGTCTGTTTTGTTTTGTTTTGTTTTGTTTGTAAGATATGTAGGCTGGAGAGAAGGCTCAGTGGTTAAGAGAACTGGGTGTTCTTCCTGAAACCCTGAATTCAATTCCCAGCACCCACATGGTGCTCATGCTCACAACCATCTATAGTGGGATCTGATGCCCTCTCCTGGCATGCAGATATACATGCAAATAGAGCACTCATAAAATACATAAATAAATAAATTTTTTAAAACAATTTTATATGTTAACCAGACAGTGGTGGCACATGTCTTTAATCCCAGCACTCAGGAGTCAGAGGCAGGCGGATCTCTGTCAGTTTGAGGACTGCTTGCTCTACACAGCGAGTTCCAGGGCTAATAGGCTATTACACAGAGAAACCTGTCTCAAAAAAACCAAGGGAGGGGGGGACAAAGAAGAAGAAGAAACATACAGAACACCAAAAAGACTGGACTAGAAAATAAATTCCCCATAACAAAATAACTTAAACACTAAACATATAGAACAAAGAATGACTATTAAAAGTTGCAAGGGGAAAAGACTAAGTAACATATAAAGGCAGACCTATTAGAATTACACCTGACTTCTCAATGGAGAATCTGAAAACCAGAAGGGCCTAGATGGGTGTTCTACAGACTCTAAGAGACCACTGATGCCAGCCCAGACTACTAGACCCAGCAAAACTTACAATCACAATAGTTGGAGAAAGAAAGACATTCCATGATAAAACCAAATTTAAGCAGTATCTCTGACTACAAGTTCAGGTTTATAGAAGGTGCTAGAAAGAACTTCAACCTGGAGAGGCTAACCACACCCAAGAAAACACAAGGAATGAACTCAGATCAGCAAATCTAAAGAGGGCAAAAAAACCCACACCACAATAAATAACAAGAATCAACAACAAACACTGCTCATTGATAATTCTCAATGTCAGTAGTATCAATTCCTCACTAAAAAGACAGATTAATAGACTGGATTTGAAAACAGGGTCCATCCTTCTGCTGCATTCAAGAAATACAACATGACATCAAGGATAGACATCCCCCCAGGGTAAAAAGATGGAAAAAGTTATTCCAAACAAATGGACACAAGAAGTAATCCAGTGTAGCCATTTTAATATACGATAAAATAGACTTTGAACCAAAACTAATCAGAAATGACACTATATACTCATCAAAAGAAAAATCCACTAAGAGGATATTGCAATTTTAAATATCTATGCACAAGGGCATCCAAGTTCATAAAAGAAACACCACTACAGCTTAAATCACACATTGACTCACACACAATGATAGTGGGAGACTTCAATACCCCACTCTCACCAGCCGTAAGGTCATCCAGACAAAAACTAAACAGAGAAATGCTGGAGATAAATGACATCGCGAACAAAATGGACCTAACAGATATTTACAGAAAATTTCACTCAAACACAAAAGAATACACCTTCTTCTCAGCACCTCATGGAACTTTCTCCAAAACTGACCACACACTCAGTCACAAAAGCAAGTCTTAACAGATACAAGAAAATTGAAATAACACCCTACATCCTATCTGATCACCACAGATTAAAGCTGGATTTCTATAATAGAAAGCCTACAAACTCATAGAAATTGAACAGACAAAAAATGGATCAAGACAGAATTAAGAAACAAATTAAAGCCAGGTGGTGGTGGCACATGCCACTAATCCCAGCACTTGGGAGGCAGAGGCAGGTAGATCTCTGAGTTCAAGGCCAGCCTGGTCTACAAATCAAGTTCTGGGACAGCCAGAGCTGTTTCACAGAGAAACCTTGTCTTGAAAATCAAAAACAGAAAACAGAAGTTAAAAACTTTTTGGAGGGGCTGGAGAGATGGCTCAATGGTTAAGAGCATTGACTGTTCTTCCAGAGGTCCTGAGTTCAATTCCCAGCAACCACATGGTGGCTCACAGCCATCTGTAATAGATCTGGGGCCCTCTTCTGGCCTGCAGGGATACATGCAGACATTACACTGAATATATAATAAATAAATAAATCTTTAAAAAAAAAACTTTTTGGAATTGAATGACAATGAAAACACACCAGGCAGTGGTGGCACATGCCTTTAATCCCAGCACTTGGGAGGCAGAGCAGGTTGATACCTGAGTTCAAGACCTTCCTTGGTCTACAGAGTGAGTTCCAAAAAAAAAAAAAAAAAAAAGGGGGGGGGGGGGGGTGTGGGGGAGAAAATGAAAACACAACAATTACAACATACCCAAATTAATGGGACACAATGAAGGTGATGCTAAGAGCCAAGTTCATAGGACTGAATGCCTACATCAAAAAATTAGAGAGATTACATATTAGTAACTGAACAGCACACCTAAAAGCTCTAGAATAAAAAGAAAAAAAATCACACCCAAAAAGTAGTGGAAAGCAAGAAATAAACTCATGGCTGAAATTAATTAAATATAAACAAAAGACAATACAAAGAATCAATGAAACAAAGAGTTGGTTCTTTGAGAAAATAAAAAAGAATGGCAAATCCTTATCTAAATTAACTAAAAGGTGGAAAGAGAAAATCCAAATTAACAAAATTAGAGACCAAAAGGAGGATATAACAACAGACACTGAGGAAATCCAGAAAATCATAAGGACATACTTTAAAAACCTTTACTCTACCGAATTGGAAAATCTAAAAGAAAGGAATAATTTTCTCCATATATATCACCTACAAAAATTAAATCAAGATCAGATAAGCAGTTTAAATAGACCTATAACCCCAAGTGAAATAAAAGCAATAATTAAAAATCAACCAGAAAGAGCCTAGAGCCAGATTCTGAGCTAATTATACCAGACTTCCAAAAACAATTAACACCAATACTCCTCAAATTATTCCACAAAATGGAAACAGAAGGAATTTATTATCCTGATACTAAACCACATAAAGACCCAACCAAGAAAGAGAGTAACAGACCAATTATCCTTATGAACATAGATGTAAAAATTTTCAATAAAATATTTGCAAACCAAATCCAAAAACAAAACAAAAAAACATCCACCATAATCAAATTGGCTTCATCTCAGAGATGCATGAATGTTTCAACATACGTCAATCAATAAATGTAATCCGATACATAACAGACAGAAAGACAAAACGCACATGATCATCTTATTAGATGCAGAAAAAGTCTTTGATAAAATCCAATATCTCAAACATTATTAAGGACAAGCCTTAATAATATTCCTCCCAGGGGCCCAGAAGAGAAGCTACAAATGGCGAGAATTATTTTCGGGAAAAGAATCTAAGTACACCGAGCTCTTTGTCTGTCTACTTTATTCCTCTGGGACAAAATCCTATCTACACAACTACGGTTCTGTTCTCATGCCTAGCTCCTTTCTTGCCTGATTTGTCTCTACCTTTATCTGCTGTCCCCTCTAAGTTCTGTCTTAAGTCTCTCATCTTAGTTCTGCCCCATCTTGGTCTTTCTCATCTCATTCTTACCTATCTGGCTCTTCCTCATCTTTCATCTCATTCTTCTAGTTCTCCATCTAGTTCTTCAGTAAAACTCCTCTCCAGTCAAAATCCTCAAAATCCTCTCCATCTTCCTCAAGTCTCTGAGGTTTACAGTTATATACCCATGCAATAGCAGTGCTCTGGCTAAAGCAAGATCACCAGGCTTGAATTCTTACAGGGTCATAAAGGCAGACAAGAGTTTTCCTCAGGCAGTGACCTCAGACTTCCTTTTACAACTCAAAAAGGGAATGGTAAAGGAAGAAGTCAACTGAGAGCTAAAATTGGTTAATATATCCGAAAAGGGGAATTTATGTGCTCAAATTACATTCCTACAAGTGGTTAGGTAACAATGTTAGGAGTCTACAATGTTAGTAAGGCTGTATAAGAAAGGAGGGTCTCAGCTTAAATTACACAAGAAATAAAGCTATCCACCTGACCTAGGAGACAGGCATTGTTTCCATAAGGGTGTTGTCTTAGTTCAGCAGATCATTTGGCCTTGGATGCTTGATAGGTATTTTAGATAAATACACTGTTAGGTGTTCTTGGAAGCACACATAGCATACAAGAAAATCATTGTAGGAGCCAGCTAATATATATACAAAAGCTAAAATATCACTAAGACTTCTTAAGCCATGGCTTGACCTTTGGAAAAGTCCTTGACTTTTTGTGATAGCTGAATTTCATCACATTTTCCTGTTGCTTAAGCACCAACACCCCTTTATGATAAAAGTTCTGGAGAGATTATGGAGACAAGGGACATACTTCAATATAATAAAGGCAATTTACACCAAGCCCACAGTCAACATTAACCTTAACAGAGAGAAACTCAAACAAAACACTTCCACTAAAATCAGAAACAAGACAAGGCTGCCACTCTATTGATACCTGTTCAATATAGTACTTGAAGTCTTAGCTAGAGCAATAAGACAACTGAAGAAGATCAAGGGGATACAACAGGAAAGGAAGGAGTCAAAGTATCTTTATTTGAAGGTGATATGATTGCACACATATATGACCCCAAGAATTCCACCAGGAAACTCCTCCAGCTGATAAACACTTTCAGCAAAGTGCAAGATAAAAAATCAGCTTACAAAAATCAGTAGCTTTCCTATATACAAATGACAAATGGACTGAGAAATAAATCGGGGAAATAATACCTTTCACAATAACTTTTTAAAAAATCTTAAGCTAACTCTACTCACACAAGTAAAAGACCTGTTTAATTCAAACTTAAAGACACTGAAGAATGAAACTGAAGAAGATATCAGAAGATGGAAAGATCTCCCGTGCTCATAAATTGGTAGGGTTAACATAATAGCCAAAAGCAATCCACAGATTCAATGCAATCCTCATCAAAATTCCAACATAATTTTTCACAGAACTTGAAAGGACAATTTTCATCTTCTTATGGGAACACACACACACACACACACACACACAACCACACACACAAACACACACACACACACACACACACACACACACACACACAAAACCTAGGGTAGCTAAAACAATCCTGAATAATAAATAAAAGAACTAATGGAGGTATCATTATCCCTGTGCTGGCTAGATTTGTGTGGATTTGACACAAACTATAGTCGTCTGAGTGGAGGGAACCTCTATTGAGTACATGCCTCCATGAGATCAGGCTGTGGGCAAGTCTGTAGCGCATTTTCTTAATTAGTGATTGATGGGGGCGGGCCCAGAACATTGTTGGGTGGTGTCACCCCTGGGTTGATGGTCCTGGGTTCTATAAGAAAGCAGGCTGGAGCTGGGCAATGGTGGTACACTCCTTTAATTCCAAAACTCAAGAGGCAGAGGCAGAGGCAGGCAGAGTCTGAGGCCAGCCTGGTTTACAGAGCAAGTTCCAGGACAGCCAGGGCTACACAGAGAAATCCTGTCCCAAATAACAACAACAACAACAAACAAACAAACAAAAACAAAAAGAGAGGAGGAGGAGGAGGAGGAGGAGGAGGAGGAGGAGGAGGAGGAGGAGAAGAAGAAGAAGAAGAAGAAGAAGAAGAAGAAGAAGAAGAAGGAGCAATAATGTAAGAAAGCAGGCTGAGCAAGCCATGATGAGCAAGCCAGTAAGCAGAAACCCCCTCCATGGCCTCTGCATTAGCTCCTGCCTCCAGATTCCTGCCCTGTTTAAATTCCTGTCCTGACTTCCTTCAGTGATGAGCAGTGATATGGAAGTGTAAACCAAAAAAACCTTTCCTCCCCAACTTGCTTTTGGTCATGGTATTTCATCATAGCAATAGAAACCCTTACTAAGCAATCTCCAATCTCAATTGTACTACAGAACTATAGTAATTAAAACAGCATGGTGTTGGCAAAAACCAAACAAACAAAAAACTAGATATGTTGATCAATGGAATAGAATTGAAGACCCAGAAATAAGTTTACATATCTATGAATACCTGATTTTTGATAAATAAATCAGAAATACACACTAGAAAACAAGACAGCATCTTCAACAAATGTTACTGACCAAACTGGATGTCCGAATGTAGAAGAATGCAAATAGATTCATACTTATCACCTTGCAGATCAACTCAACCCCAAATGGATGAAAGACCTCAACATAAGGCCAGTTATCCTGAATCTGATAGAAAAGAAAGTGAGAAATAGTCTAGAACTCATTGGCACAGGAAAAGCCTTTCTAAATAGAACACCAATGGCACAGGTCCTAAGAACAACAATTAATAAATGGGACTCCATGAAACTAAAAAGCTCTGTACAGCAAAAGACACTGTCACAGGGACAGAGCAGCAGCCTACAGAATGGGAAAAATTTTTTTACCAACTATTCATCTGATAGAGGGCTAAAATCTAAAATATAGAAAGAACTAAAACAAAAACAAGCAGACAAAAACTGGACATTAAGAAAACACCCCAAATAAAAATGGGGTACATGCCAGGCAGTGGTGGTGCACGCCTTCAACACTAGCACCCGGGAGGCAGAGGCAGGCGGATCTCTGTGAGTTCAAGGCCAGCCTGGTCTACAGAGTGAGTTCCAGGACAATCAAGATGACACAAATAAACCCTATCTCAAAGAACAAAAAAAAAACAAAAACAAAAACAAAAAAAAAAACAAAACACAGCCAAGCAAACAAAAAAAACGGGGCACAGATCTAAACAAAGAATTCTCCAAAGAGGAAACTCAAATAGCTGAAAAGTACTTAAAGAATTGTTCAACATCCTTAGTCATCAGGGAAATGCAAATCAAAACTACTCTGAGATTTCACCTTATACCTTTTAGAAATGGCCAAGATCAATAAAACAAATGAAGGTTATGATATTGAGGATGTGGAATAAGGAGAACACTCATCCCTTGCTGGTGGGAGTGCAGGTTTGTACAGCCACTATGGAAATCAGTGTGGGAGTTCTTCAGGAAGATGGGAATTGATCTACCTCAAGATGCAGCTGTATCACCCCTAGGCATACATACACCCAAAGGACACTGTCTGTCAGTCAACAGGTGAATGGATAAAGAAATTTTGGTACATTTACACAATAGAATATTACTTAGCTGTTAAAAAACAAAATTTGTATGGAAATGGATGGAGCTAGAAAAAATTATCCTGAGTGAGGTAACCCAGACCCAGAAAGACAAATATGGTATGTCTTCATTTATATGTGGATGCTAGCTTTTAAGCCTTTGATGAGCAGGCTACAATCCATGTAACCACTGAGGTTAGGTATAGAGTAAGGGACTGGTAGAAGTAAGGGATCCTCTTCAGGAAGGGAAAATAGAACACATAGTTACAGATGGACGGGGTGGGGTACTAGAATGGGATGATCAAACAGGAAATGGGAGAGAAGAGCAGGGTAAGAGAGAGAATTTGGGGAGGAACAGCTAAAACTAAGGGCCATTTGAGGGACTGTATGGAAACATAATACTGTAGAAGCTTCTTAAAATACATACACATACAAAAGAAATCTAGACGGAATCACCAAATAACATCAGAGAGAAAGCCCCAATCAGACACTTATCACCAAATGGAACTTCCACGTCTGGTAATGGGTTACATTTAATCAAGCTGTTGGCTAAAGGGAGCCCGTGGACACTCCCAAACAACTCAGGCTGTTGCCAATGTCTGTTGGTTGCTCTCCACAAACTGACGGTGAGGCCCTATTGCCAAAAGACTATGCTTGCATAACTCACTGAATACAGAGAAATCAAGCTGGTGCCTACCTAGAGCTTTACCTCTACTGCCTGCTGTTCATGTACAGGAAGGCACCCTGCATACTATGAAAGGAGAAAAGTAAATACCAACCCAGTGACAAACCCTTCCATCTGCAATGGTGACCTGCCTGCAAGATATGCTGGTGCAAAAAAGAATCCCAGGTTTCCTGGAAACAGATTGCTCTCATTCTGGTAACCTGCCTAATTCTCTGTCTTCTGGTCAAGTTCGGACAGTAGGTGAAAAGTTTGGGGTTTGGAGTTTAAAGGGAACACTGAGGTAGGTTGCTCTTTCTGAGTAAGAGATTTATTAGATTAGTTTTTGTTTGTTTGTTTGTTTGGTTTTTTTTTTTTTTTCGAGACAGGGTTTCTCTGAATAGTTTTTGGTGCCTGTCCCGGATCTCGTTCTGTAGACCAGGCTGGCCTTGGACTCACAGAGATCCACCTGCCTCTGCCTCTCGAGTGCTGGAATTAAAGGCGTGCGCCACCACCGCCCGGCTAGATTAGTTATTAACAACATAGATAAGTAGGCAGACAGCAGCATTTCAGGGACCCTAAGGAGCGTTCAGACACATGGGGACGAGCAGGGCCACTTCTTAGACATTTTAGAGCCCAGGAGAGAAAATAGATTGGAAAGTTGCCAGGTGCTGGCCCACACTTTGTCAATGCTGGATGTAACCAGAGAATGTTCAAAGAATATTAGATTATCCATGTACATCTTTCCTGGCCAGCTATTACTATGGGTCTATAGGGTGGGTAAGGCAAGAGTATAGAGAAACCAAATTACTACAGTTACTGGAATTGTCATAGTTCAAAACGGAGAAGCTTTATGAAGTGCTGGGGCCCTGGCTAACAGTAGGAGTCACTCCCAGATGGAAGAGCAGGAGATGGAAGTCTGTGTGTTTATTGTACAGCTTCTTCTCCGAGGCCTTCTCCATTAAACATTAAGCCCTTTCTCAATGCTCTGTGGGTCTAAGAACACTAAAGGCTCCCTGCCTCCCCTGACCTGCTACTCCTGGCATATTTCAGCATCCTCGCTGAGCTTCCCATACCCATAGCCAGACCTCTGAAATAGGGCCTTTAAGATGGCCTCTTCCCTTCCTTGAGCCTGCCACCTGCTTCCTAAAAGTGTCTGCCAATGAACCCACCCCCAACGGAGCCATCACCAGCCCCCAAACTGGGAGGACAATGGGAAGGGTTGTGTTATCAGCGCCCCAGGCACTTATTGCATCTGGTCACAGACACAGTAAAGGTCTTCTACAGAGAACAGAGACATGACAGGGCCAGTTGCTGGAGGAACTGGGAAGGAGGAAGGAAGGGAAGGAGAACGGAGGGGGGGGTGTTGTTGGTTGTTTTTGCTCTTTTTGGGGGGCCCACCACCCAGCTCCCAAATAAATCACACACGGAGGCTTATTCTTAACTATAAATTCCTGGCCTTTAACTTGGCTTGTTTCTTGCCAGCAAGATGGGACAGTAGGTAAAGGCGCTTGCCTAATGACCTGGACCCACAGGGTGGAAAGAGACAACAAACCCCCACAAGTTGTCCTCTGTACCACAAGTGACCCACAAATACACTGTGGCATGTGCACACACACACATTAATAACAAAATGTAATAAAAAAATTTAAACCCCTCAATTTATTAATGGAAGGTGAGAAACACAAGATTCTCAGGGCTTGTGATGGATATCTGACCTAGGGACAATATTGGGGCACTGAACCCCTTAGCCTGTGGGCTGCACTAATTCAATGTCCAAAGTGAATTGAATCATAGGACACCTGGTTGGTTGGATCAAGGACAAACATGAATGTATTTGGTGTCACACATTTTCAGCACAGAAGCAGCTCATCCCCACCATCCAGTCTCAGGCCTGTGACTCTGATGATCCGAACCTAGCCAAAGCCAGTTCAATGGGTACATCAGTGTTATCTAACATGGGGTACAGGGGTATGATTTTGAATATAAACATGCCAGGACCTGTGCTGGAAGAGAACACTGTACCATAAAGCAACACACTTGAGATGCTCAGTAAAAGAATTTGACAAACCCAAGTGTGGGGTGGGCTTCTCAAGGGGGAGCTGGAATTAGTGTCTTTGCATTAGCTTCACACACTTAGTGGTTCTCAAGTTGCCCTCAAACAGCTGCCAAGACATTCCCCTCATTTTCCCTTTGATAACCGAGATTGTAGAGAGGCTCCAGAGGTGCCTCAGATCAGATCAACCTCTGATAAGGTAAAGCCAGGAGCCACTAGATTTGCACAAAGGGTTTAGGGAGTGCCTTTTACTGTGAAGGGGGTTTCTAGTGAGATTCCTAGGAAAAGAAAGGTTTACAGCTGGGGAGGGAGAAAGGCCTTATGCAAATGTTAATTGACTTGGAGTTCTTGATTCTCACCTACTTAGAGAGGCCTCAGCCAGGCTCCTACAATGATGGGCTGGAGATGTGGTTCAGTTAGAGTTTGCCCAGCATTTGCTAGGTCCTGGGTCCCATCTGTGTGTACAGGCACACACACACACACACACACACACACACACACACACACACACTGTAGTAGAATATTTTAAGGTGTGTTACTTTTGTTTTATTGCATTTGTTTAACTCTGTGAAGCTGTGTTACTGTGCCTGTGTAAAACACCTGATGGTTTAATAAAGAACTGGCCAATGGCAAGGCAGGAGAAAGAATAGGCGTGTGGTGCGGGGTGGGGGAGGGCGCGGCAAGCAGAGAGTATATATAGAAGGAGAAAACTGGGAGGAGAGATCTAAGATCTAGGAGCCAGAGAAGGAGGAGGACTCCAGGGGCCAGCCACCCAACTACACAGCAAGTCACAGAGTAAGAGTAAGATTTACAGAAGAGAAAGGGAAAAGCCCAGAGGCAAAAGGTAGCTGGGATAAGTTAAGGAGAGCTGGCTAGAAACTAAGCCAAGCTAAGGCCAGACGTTCATAAGTAATAATAAGCCTCCATGTGTGATTTATTTGGGAGCTGGGTGATGGGCCCCCTACAAAAGAGTAAAATACCACCGCCACCGACCCCCCCCCCCCACAGATATACAGATACACAGAACACTGGGAACTGAGCATGAAAAATATGGCTAGTTTGCCTTGGGGTGAGCAAAATGTGGAATCATATGTTCTGCCCAAAATTCTGCCTACTGTGAAGATTTCCTTTTACCACTACCCTCCAGGTGGTCCCCAAAAGGGGTAATAATGCTGCATCTGACGGCTTTCTGGGTGGTGACTGCATAATGTGCAGGACCATCAGTTAACCTGACCCTCGTCTTCTCTTCCTCAGTCAACTGCACACAGGCTAGGCTACATGCAAACCCAGCATCCCTGCGTACAGGGATTTGACTGTACACAAGTTTGGTGCTCTGGAGTCAAACACAGATTCAGAGTGACAAGTGCACTTATTTTGCTTGTAATCTTTGAAACTATTAAACTCTGCTTTGGTCATATTTTGATCATAGGCTGTTAGGTGGATGCTTGGGGACAGAGGTATTATAAGAATAATAGACATTGTGCTGCTTCCAGAAGGGAATGTTTCAATACAGAGGAAACAGATACACACAGGGACCTGACAGGCTCCCCCAAATTCTTTTGACCTAGGAGTCCTACTTTCATATCTTATGGGGCTACATTCCAAGAATGTTACAAATGGATGCTGATGTTTTGAATAGAGAGGGGAAATGCTTATGCTAAGAACCAGACAGTCTTACTTTTATTTTCTGATTTATTTCTTCAAACCCTGGTTCCTGTTTATGTGATGGGAGAGATGATGGATGGATCATCAAGTCATTTATTTGGAGCTGGAATATAAGGAACCTAGAGCAAGAAACCCTCAGGTTTCCTGATGAGGAAACTGGGGTTCAGGGAAATAAAGTACCCTGCCCAAGGTCTCCAAGAGCACCAGAGTCTGATAAATTAGAAAGCTGGAGAAAATTTAAAAAAAGATGGTTGAAACAGAAACTGACCCAGAAACTTCTACCTCCGCTGTGTCCTGTCTCCTTGACATCCCTCACCAGTTATCTGAGCACCCGCGAGGGGAAATCATCTTTCCCAGGAGGGCTACAAAGATAGACATGGTTCTTTCACAAAACATATGGGCAGAGGTGGAGCTTTCTCATGCATTCAGCTGCAGAGACCCCCCCCCCCAGCATTCCAGAGGAACAAGGGTATTGTGAACATTCACACCAGACTTCTTCATATGTGTGTACATGTGTGTATGATTGCCTATAGAGGACTGAGGTGGATGTTAGGTGTCTGTCACCAGAGTTTTCCTTCTCATCTTTTGAGATGAGGTCTCTCACTGACCCCAGGTTGATGGCTGACTAGACTGGCTGGCCAGCAAGCTCCAGGTGTCACCATGTCTCTCTGTCCCCCATTACCGTCTGCCTGTGTTAGGGTTAGGAACACTGGCAACCACATTAGGCGTTTATGTGGGTTCTTCACATCTGAACTCAGATCCTCACTGTGCTTCAAGAATTTTATAGACAGAACTCTGTCCCCAGCCCTTGAATGTCTTCTTTAAAAAAAAAAAAAAGTGTGTGTGTGTGGGGGGTGTGCACACAAGTTCACACATGTGTAGAGGTCAAAAGAGGACATTGGCTAGTCTGTATCACCCTCCACCTTATTTCTTTAAGATAGGGTCTCTCGTTGAACTGATGGCCTGTAAGCCTCAGTTATCCGTCAACATCTCCTGTAGCACTGGGGTTACAGGTATAGCACAGCCATGCCCAGCTTTGTTTGCGGTTCTGAGTATTTAAGTCCAGGTCTTCTCACTTATGCAGCAATTGCTCTTACCCGCTGAGCCGTCTCCCCAGGCCCCCTGGAATTCTTTGTAGTAAAGAGGGCATCATTCAAAGAGCTTCCCTGGCCTGGAGCTTTGTGTGTGTTCCTCCTCCTCTACCTCCTCCCCACTCAGATCCTTCCCCCTTCCTCCTTTTGTTCACCTCAGACAATTGCTCTACTACTGAGCTATATACACCCCTAGCCTGTCATCTTCTGAGTTCATGTCCTCACAACATGGACCTTCTGACAAGTAAACATGGCTAGGGATTGGCTTCTCCACGGAGTCCTTTGAAGAATTTGGCAACTTGGCTGACCTCCACTTGGGACTCAGTTTCACACCTCTCAGAACAGCACCCGCAGTTAGGGACCAAGTGTTCAAATACATGCGTCTATCGGGGACAGCCCACATCCAGACCATAACCACATGTATGAGATATCTATAGAGACCGTAAGTTGGGAGCTGTTTATATAAGAGCGTGGCCTGAAGACACACACTTGAGAGTTGTTAGCCTAAAGCTGGTATGTTTATTTATTTATTTATTATGTGCGGAGGGGTGCGCATGCTTATGCATGTGTCGGGGTCAGAGGACAACTTGCCGGAGTCAGTTCTCTCCTTCCACCGTGTGGACATTGAACGGAACTCAGGTCTGTCAGGTTTGGCGGCAAACATCTTTACCCTCTGAACCATCTCCCTGGCCCTAAAGATGAAAGTGAAAGTAACTTTAGAGAGGATTGACTCAAGGAAATGAGAAGTTATACGGTAGTGTGTGGGGGTGGGGTGGGGTGGGGGTGGGGGTGGGGTGTGTGCGTGCACAGCTCAACAAATTGAAAAACCTCAGGATCATCCATCTTTAAAGTCCTTAAACATCCCTAGGCCCCCATCCCTCCAAGCAGGAGCACTCGTTCCTTGGTGGCTTCGTGGTCTTCTAATTACTCCTGCCGCAGAGTCTCTTTCCCAGGAGGAAAGCCTTTTACCATCAGCTGTTTAAACGAGAAACCAGGCGCTGCCATATCTGCTGTGCTCCTCCAGCAGGTGCCTCCTCTAACTGGCAGTTATGCAATATTTAGGCCACTCTAGAGCCTGAATAGGTGTTTTCAGATCTTCCCTGGGGAAAGGAGCCAGTGGCTGCTGTCTCTATGGGAAAACCAACCCTGAGGTCAAGCTTTTAGAACCCAACCTGCAACTTACAAGTTAGGCCACCAAGTGCTTCTAATCAGAAGCACCCCTACTCCCAGGACTTGACAACGTTAGTTAAGGTCAACAGTGGAGCCACACTAGGGTCTGAACATGCCTCCTCCTTTTGCCTCATCTGTTGAAAATGGGCTCCCAGGATGATGTTTTAGAATAGCGGTTCTCAACCTTCCTGATGCTGCGACTCTTAATACAGTTCCTCATGTTCTGGTGACCCCTACCCGTACAATTATTATTTTTCTTAAGATTTATATATTTTTATTTTATGTGCATTGGTGTTTTGCCTGCATGTGTGTCTGTGTGAGGATGCCAGATTCCCTGGAACCAGAGTCGCAGACAGTTGTGAGCCACCATGTGGGTGCTGGGAATTGAACCCAGGCCATCTGGAAGAGCAGCCAGTGCTCTTCAGTGCTGAGCCATCTCTCCAGCCCCCATAAAATTATTTTTGTTGCTACTTCATAACTAATTTTGCTACTGTTATGAATCACAATGTAAATATCTGATATGCGACCCCTGTGAAAGGATCTTTTAACCACCACCCCCAGGGGGGTCATGACCCATAGTTTGAGAACCACTGTTTTAGGGGGCAAGGTTTTGGGGATTGGAGATGTAGCTCAGTTTGCAGAGTGCTTGCCTAACATACAGGAAGCCCTGGTTCACTCCTAAGCACTGGATAACCCCTGGGGTGGTGGTGCGCCCCTGTAATCCTAGCACTTGAGAGGTGGAGGCAGAAGTGATCAGGTCATGGGAACTGAGTCTTCATGAAGAGGATCCGGCCTCACACCTGTAGCTGCTCTTCCCACTCTGTGACTGAAAACATGACAGGAAAAAATGGAGGAGAGATTTGCGTGGGCTTACAGTTTGAGCAGTCATGATCTATCACAGCAGAGAAGGCACAGCAGAGTTCACAGTGGTGAGAGCATGTCTGCAACTCCTCAAACCTCCACAGAGCAGGAAGCAGAGACGGAGAGAGAGGGACAGCTTGGGTTAGAAACCCACAAGGCCAGACTCCAGTGATCCACTTCCTGTAGCTATGCCCACATCCTAAGGGTCCACAACCTTCCTCAACAGTGCCACTACATGGAGACCAAGTGCTCAAACACTTGGGCCTGTGGGGGACATTTCATATTCAGCCCATTACATCGTCCACGTGGGAAGGTATGGTATGAAAGCTGTAGGAGCGAGCCCTCCTCAGACTCTGAATCTACTGGCATCTTGATGTTGGGCTTTCTAGACTCTAGAACTCTGGGAAATGAACTTCTGTTGTTTGTAAGCCCCCAACCCATCCCAGTTTACAACATCATGCTGTAGCAGACCACACAAAGACAGGCATCTACTGGCATGTATGTTTCTCTGTTCCTTTTGTTTACTTGTTTTCTGAGTCTGGGTCCAGCTGCTTTTTTTGTTTGTTTTTAAACAGAGCCCCTCTACATAGCCTGACTAGAACTAGTTATGTAGACCAAGCTAGCCACAGATTCACAGAAATACACCTGCCTCTATCTCCCAAGCTCTAGGTTTATAAACTTGAACCATCACCTGGGCCTTGTTTGATCCACAGCTCTTGACAGACAGGGAGCTTATCTTGTCATAGGCTTGATGGGGTGTGGAGGCCCACAAAGGTTTCCTAGTGAGATCTGAGCTTGCTTTACCCAGCAGAGCTGCATTAGAAGATGGCTTGACCATTGTGCATGGTTACTAGTTGATTGGAAAGGGTCTGCACTTGGCTGTGCTGGTGGGGAGGTCTTTTGCTTCACCCCTTGGCATTCCTATAAATAGCCCTTTAGAAGAGACAGAAGGGGCCTGTGGATAAGGATCCAGGCCCTCCCAAGGCTATCCTGTGTCTCTGTCTTTTTCTCTCCCCTCTATTCCTCTATCTAAATCTCTTATCCTTCACTCCTCAAGAGTACCCTGGGGTAAAATGTGGGAGCCAGTCTCCTAGCTGGTCTCCCATAATGGGTAGGTGCTGTTTTTCATTAGCACTGCACTGATAAAAGCACCATGACCCAGAGTGATTATCCTAGTTGACACTGCCTTGCTGGGATGTCTTTCTGTATGCTGTGAATGTGTTGCTCTTTAAAAGTAGATTCATTAACCTACCCTTTCATCCTATTATATCTATACCCTATATTTCTATATCATAAGGGGAAGTGCTGTGGATATCACTCTGTATGCTGTGGATGTGTTGCTCTGACTGGTTAATAAATAAAGTGCTGATTGGTCATCAGCCACGCAAGAAGTATAGGCGAGACAAAGAGAGAGGAGAATTCTGGGAAGAGGAAGGCTGAGTGAGGAGTCGCCAGCCAGAGACAGAGGAAGCAAGATGTAAAGATACCGGTAAGTCATGAGCAACGTGGCAAGGTATAGACACACACACACATATTCAAGAAAGGCACAGCTGCACCTGTACAACCATGTAGTAGATTCACAGAATGGAGAGAACTGGATTTTGAAGGAGCCCTGGGTTATCGTTATTGGTCATTACAGAATTGGCTTCAGGTAAGCTATGGCCTCAGGCGTGTTTTCTCTGGAATCCAATCTGCAGGGAAAAAAAAGAGGAAGCATTAGTTCCCCAAATTTATAAATTGGGAAGTCCCAAAGGAAAGTCCAGAAAGAGCTCTAACATCTATCTATCTATCTATCTATCTATCTATCTATCTATCTATCTATCATCTGTCTATCATCTGTCTGTCTGTCTGTCTGTCTCACTCTCTTGAGATCTGCAACAGTGGACCCACATTCTCAGAGGCCACCAAGGGAAGAAAGATGAGTGCAGGGCTTCTCTTAGCCCCATAGGCTCCTGGGAAACTCCTGTAAGCTTTTGACAAATTTTGTAATCTCCAACGGTCAAACTCCTTTATTTTGTGTATTTATTCACTTATTTATTTGACAGGATTTCATGTGTCCAGGGTTGGCCTTGAAACTGTTCTGTGGCTGAGAATCTTGAATTCAAAAAACATTTTTTTTTATTTTAATTTTTTGTTTTTGAGACAGGGTTTCTTTGTGTAGTCCTGGCTGTCCTGGAAGTAGCTCTCTAGACCAAGCTGGCCTCGAACTCACAGAGATCCTCTTGCCTCTCTGCCTCCTGAGTGTTGGGCTTTAAGGTGTGGGCCACCACCTCCAGGCTGACTTCGAACTTCTGATCCTCTAGTCTCTATCCTCTGAGTACTGGGAATGCAGATGTGAGCCATCTCACCCAGATTTAGCTTTATTTTTGAGAAAGAGTTTTGTTATGTTGCCCAAGCTGGACTCAAACTTAGATTCTGCCTGCCTCTGCATCTTGAAAGCTAGGGTTACAGGTGTGCACCATTACACCTAATGACATCACTTATTTTCAGTTTGAGAAAACTGAGACCCAAGACTGTAAATGACTTCCTCTGAGTGACCCAGGTGTCCTCAACCCCCAGCTCTAGCCACTTTCCACACCACTGCACGTCATGACTGCACACTAGTACCCAGAGACAGGAGTAAATGCAGGCTTAAAGACCCCTTGGAGACAAAAACCACTTACCACTTTCAAACGGGGCGTGGGGGTTGAGGGTGACACATGCCTGTAAACAGGTGGAGGCAGGAGGCTAAAAATAAGTTTGAGGCCAGCCTGGGTGACATGAGACCCTGTCTCAAAGCAAAAATAAAACACCACCAACCACCACCACTACCACCACCACCAGAAACCCATCACTTAAAAAAAAAAACAAGAATTCCCCCCACCCCACCCCCATCATTTTCAAGCAAAGGACTACAGAGTGAGTTCCAGGAAAGACGCAAAGCTACACAGAGAAACCCTGTCTCGGGGAAAAACAAAACAAAACAAAACAAAAAAAACCAACAACAAACTAAGCACAGAGACCAAATTAACACGAAAGGATCGCCAGTTAAAAAGTTCCAGAACAATAAGATTTCTGGCTGCTGCTTCTTTTTCTTCTTTTTTCTTCTTCTTCTTCTTCTTCTTCTTCTTCTTCTTCTTCTTCTTCTT
>CABHPP010138864.1:10111-23631 GCA_902168425.1 Peromyscus attwateri | reverse complement strand
CCCGTGCAGGCCCTGTGCATGCTGCCACAGTCTCTGTGGGTCCTGTTGTATCTAAAAGGCCTGTTTCCTTGGTGCCCTCCATCTCTTCTGCCTCCTCTTCTGCAGGGTTAGCAGAACCCTGAGGAGAAGGGTTTGATGAAGACATTCCATTGAGGACTGAGTTGTCCCAAGGTCTCTCACTCTCCATACACTGTCCAGTTGTGGGTCTCTGTGTTAGTTCCCACCTACAGCAAGAGGAAAATTTCCTGATCTAAGGCTGTAGTAGAATGTCATTAGGAGGCATTTTATTGCTGTGATTCTTTAGCAAAACAACAGTATTTGGTTTTCCTCTCGGCTCATGGCCTATCTAGTCTCAGGTTCTTGGCCACGGGAGCAGTGTCAGGAATGAATTCCATCTCACGCAATGGACCTTAAATCCAATCAGTGAGTGGTTGGTTACTCCCACAACTTTTGTGCCACTGCTGCACAGACATTTCATGTAGGCAGGTCAGCACAGTAGATCTCAGGGGGTTTCTTTTCTTTAATTTTTTAAAATTTATTTATTTTTATTTTATGTGCACTGGTGTTTTGCCTGCATGGATCTCTGTGTGAGGGTGTCAGGTCCCCTTGAACTGGAGTTATAGACAGTTGTGAGCTGCCATACGGGTTCTGGGAATTGAACCTGGGTCTTACTGGAAGAGCAGTCAGTGCTCTTAACCACTGAGCCATCTCTCCATCCCCCAGATCTCAGGTTTTGTAGCTGGATTGATGGTTACCTTTCTCCAATTTCTTTAAGAGAATTTTTGTTTTTACATTTTATTTGTGTGTGTGTGTGTGTGTGTGTGTGTGTGTGTGTGTGTGTGTATGTATGTGTGTATGTATGTCTATAATCCATAGTGCAATTAACACTGCCTGTTGAAATGTTGACCCACCTCTTGGCTCGCTCCAGTGAAGTCCCCACGGCTGCAGTGAGTTCCTGACTGCAATGGCCCTGTTGTGTCCAGAAGACCCCCGTCACATCGCTCCTCCCCAGTCTCCAGCTCTGACATTCTTTCTGCCCACCTCCTCTGAGGTGTTCTTTGAGCTCTGGGGGCGGGGTGGTGATGGAGTCGGCCCATTTCTGGCGGAGTACTCAACAGTCACTTTAATCTCAGACCTCTGGCCAGATATGAGTCTGTGCATGAACTGCTGCCCACTGTGGAAAGGTGTCGTGTCCCCCCACCCCCATCCCTCACCCCCACCCCCCAACCCCAACCCCTCGCTCAAGGCTGAGAGCTTCGCTCGTTTGCGGAGATAATTTGCTGGCACAGCTGCCTGAATTAAAGCTGAAGTCCTCCGGTCGCTCCCGCTCCAGCAAGTTCTGTGCTGTGTGGAGGGGAGGGCAAGCGAGGGCTGCTGGTTTCTGCAGCCTCAGGGTTCCCCGGGGTCCTGGCACGTGTGGGAGGGGCTGGCATTTCCTGGTGGTTCCCTCGAACCCCGTGGTCCCGAGGGTGTGTGGAGCAGCCCTTCCCTTACGCCCTTACGGTGCTTGGCTCGCTCCTGGCAGCTGCGTTCCGGAGGCCGCCTCGCGGCCCCACCTTGTCTGTGCAGGCAGAGGTCTCACTGTGTGTTCGCCTCTCTCTTGCTCTCTCTCCCAGGGTTTATTTTACTGTTACATATTTGTGTGTGTTGCCCCAATTCGGGGTGTGTGGGAGGCGGCCCCGGAAGCCTGCCAGGGCAGAGAAGAGAGACCAAGAAGTCACTGGGACTCAATTTCCCTTTCAATCTTCCTAAGCAAAAACAGGTATCTCAGGTTAGGAGCCCAAAAGTCACCCAGTTACTATTTTATTTATTTAATGTACCTGTGTGTCGCTCTGTGTGTACACCCAGGAAGGCCAGAAGTGGGTGTCGAATCCCTTGGATCTGGAGTAAAGGTATTGGTGAGCCTTCTGATGTGTGTTACAGGATGTGAATCAGGTCTCTGATAGAGCAGTAAGACACTGCTCTGGACTCAGTTGTCCAATTCTTTTCTGGGCTGAAGAGATGGTTCAGAAGTTGAGAGCACTGGCTGCTTTTCCAGAGGACCTGGGTTCAATTTCCAGCACCCACATGGTAGCTCACAACTGTCTATAACTCCAGTTCCAGGGGATCTGACACCTTCACACAGACATACATATAAGCAAAACACCAATGCACATAAAATTATTTCTATGAATAAAATTATGTGTATGTGTTGTGGGGTATCCACCAGAGAAGACTATTTGGACACTAGTTTAAGCCAGTAGAATGTCTTTATTAGACAGCCAGAGACTACCCTGGGTGTTCAGGATCCCAGTGTAGCCCTGAGCCTTTCTCAGGGTGAGCTTTTTAAGCACAAAAACTATATCCTGTGATGATATACTTCAGTTAGCAAGAACAGTTAGAATCGTAACTACAGAAGTCAAAACGCACGGTTCGTACCTTTAGATTTTCCCAGAACTATGGAGTTGGATGGATCAGGTCTTTGTTTAATTTCAGCAGGTGGTGCTGTCTTCTTGCTGAGTTTTACGGCCTGAACGGCACTTCCATCATGGAGTCAGTTGTGCTCAGGTCTAGAGGCCTTCTGAGGTTCTGGGCCCCGTTACATATGTCTGGATGGAAGCATGGGCAGGTGTGGGTGTTCTGAGGAGGCCAGAAGAGGGAGTTACAGGCAATTGTGAGCCACCCAAGAGAGTGTTGGGAATTGAATCCGGGTGCTCTACAGGAGCAGCGGGTGCTCTTACCCACTGAACTGTTGCTCCATGCCACTCATCCAATTCTTACCTTCATTACCTTCATCTGTTCTTTGTTGCTATAACAAAATGCCTGAGACTGGGCAATTACTAAAGTAAGGAGGTTTACCCCAGCCAGGAAGTCCAAGATTATGCTAGTCACCTCTCTACAACAAAACATCTCAGGAAATGACTTTACAAATAAAAATATTTATTTTGATTCACATTCTTTTGGGGGGACATAGTTGAACTTCTATGTTGGAAGTAGCTTGGCTGCCTGAGAACTGTGGATGGCCTGAAGGGATGTGGGGAGGGGTCACCATCCATGCCTGCTAGAGTCTTACCTGTGTGCTGAAGAAACTTATCATTCACTTGAACTTGTTCTTTCTTTTTAGGAGGTGGCAGGGGTGGGTGGGTGGGTGGGTTTTGAGACAGGGCTTCTCTGTGTAGTTTTGGAACCTGACCTGGAACTTACTTTGTAGACCAGAGTGGCCTCGAACTCACAGAGGTCCATCTGTCTCTGCCTCCTGAGTGAAGGCATATGCCACCACTGCCGGGCTTGAACATGTCTTTGAACACGTGTTGTTACTGTTCTGTTACTGAGATAGGAGAGGAGGAAGCATTCATTTCGACTCACAGTTTGAGGGCTACAGTCTACGTGACAGGGAAGGCATGGAGAAGTGTCTTGGTCCGGGGATGTGTGAGCTTGCAGCTTCTATTTATTACATATGGGTAGATGTGGAAGCAGAGGGCTTGGGTAGGAAGTGGGTGTTACTGTCAAGACCCACACCAGTGACCACTTCTCCTAGCTAGGCCTCATGTCCCAAAGATTCAAAAGCTCTCCAAACAGTGCCACCTGCTGGGGACCAAGAATTCAGACACACAAACCTGTGGGGAATATCTCACATTCAAACCACAACAAAATCTCTGCCACTAGCCCCCTTCTCAACAACATCACCAGGTATGGTGACACACACTTGTAATCTCAGCTCCTGGGAAGCATAGATAGGGCTGTTGTGGCCACATCACAAGACCCCCCCCCAACAAGACCACCACAGAGCTGATATCGGATGCAAAACACACAGGGGTTTGTTGATAACAACCAAGTCCGGGCTTGGTCCGTGTCCAACACTCGACACAGCAGGTGGAGGAGGATGGCCCTGAGCTCTCAGAGTGAGGGGTTTTTAAAGGGAAAAACCGCAAGCAGGGTGGTACAAGCCTTTGCATCACATGATTGGGTGAGGGTGTGTAACCTTTGAATTTACTGGTTGGGGGTTACAGTTATCATTTTTGGGCAGGCCTGGACAAGTCCCAGGCTTTGTCCTTGAGCTGCCATGGGGGCTGGCTGGCCTAGCACATACTGACTATGGGGGCTGACTCAGTAGACCAGGCTCTGTCCTTGAGCTGCCATGGAGGCTAGCTGGCCTCGCATGTTCACATTGACTCACACACATAGCTCTAAGTTGGTGAGAGGTCCCAAGCAGTAAACAACTGGCTGAACCTTGAGCAGTCGGAGTATGTGCAGAAAGGGAGCTGCTGCAAGGACTAAGTCATGGCCCTCCCAGAGACTGCTTGCTCAAGTCTCAGGAAACTGAAATTGAGACCTGATCTCTGAGAGAAGACTGAGCAGCCTGTTATGGCATCTGCTTGGTCCTTTCATTCCCCCCTTGAGTTGTATATCATCTCTAATCTTGGAGATGTTTCTTTTTGGTAAAAGACTTCATCACCAGGGTAGTAGATTATTTTGGATACTAATTGGATCAGGACTTAAGAGTTTTCCCATTATCAATGGCAAAGTGAGCTTCCCCTTATTCGGGTTTTGCCATCTGCAAGTGTGTCATGGGTTTGGTCCAGGGGCTGATGTTGGGATCTTAGCATCCTCAGTTTAGTGGTACCCAAACAGGAATCTTCATTTAGTTAAGACATCAGTGACATAAGAGCCAACAGTAATTAGCAGAAGCACAAGGGCCAAAATCCCTGTGATGACTGACAGAGTTCCTTATCCTGAAGGAACTTGGAAATGAGAATGGGGACCAGTTATTACTTTATCTCAGGTTCCCTATGACAAGAAATTCCCTTTTGATCTAACCTTTGGTGGGGGGCACGTTCTCGCTGCTGTAATTGCTTCTTCCTGATGTTGGGACATTGTTGTCACGGCCCTGGAAAGCCAGAATGTTAGTCAAAGGCAAGGAGGGAATATTTTATTGACCAACTGAAGAGATGGCATTTATATCAGCTAGATTGGTCCATATCAGCTTTCAGAAAGTTCAGGGCTCATCAGCAAATAATGCTTGGATGTGTCTGTCAGCCAAGTGGAAACCTGTTGAGACAGATATAAACTAGGAACAGGGGTTAAAATTCATGAACTTTTTTGGAACTTTCAGACCCATAGTCTCAGTAATTGTAGTATTATCAATTTGTATTGAAATCCATATTGTGTTTTCTATCTAGGGAGCCAGATACAGATTGGACTGAAATGTCTTTGGCCCGATGAAAAGCATCTGTAAATCTATATTCAGAGCCTATTTGTCTCTCTCTCTCTCTCTTTTAAGAGACTTAGTAGCTTTAATTAATTAATGCATTGATCAACTAATTAATATAAGGTGGCTGGAACTTTGTGGAAGACTCTGGCTAACTGATGTTGCTAAGCTGACAAAGCTATCGCTAGCCCAGTCATCAGTGCCGTCAGAGATCTGAGAAGGATACATTCTACCTGAGGGCAGACTTCCAAATCTATTAAAAAATGACAGAGACTCTCCATTACCCAGACCGCCATCATCCCAGGCTCCTGTAGTCTTCATAGCATTGGCAGGACAGGAGTCAGGACAGCACCAGTCTTGGCTGCTGGGCTCATAACGTGAAATTTCTCCCTGTGGAGGAGCAACTTGGGAAAGACCGACCTTATCTTGTGAGTGTCTCATTTGTCCATCCTGGGCCGCATCCCTGGCAGCCGGTATTGAGTTGGGGCATCTTGCCCAGTGGTCGGTGTTGTCCACAATTCAGTTGGCATCATCTTGTCGTTGTTCCATATCTTCTTTGGAGCCCTCGGGAGTCATTGCTAGGAGCTGGGGAGCCGGGAGTCTCTCTTCGCTATAGTAAGCTTTTTATCAAATAATGTAAATGCCATATTCATCAGATCTTTAATGGGTTTGAGGCCATTATCTATCAAATATATCTGAGCCAAACAAATCTAGGCCTAATCTTGAAAACATCTCTAAGTTCGGTAACAATAACCAGGCCAATTGTTATCCTGTAGATATATTAGTCAAACGCAGCTGTCAAGTTCTGTTTTTTTTTTTTAAATAGCTTATAATTTAAATAAGAGCTAACAGTATGCTTTAAACTAGTATCTGGATAGCTGGATTATTAGTATTAACTTGTATTCCTTAACACAGAGGACATGCAAACTCAGACACTCAAAACCAAACATACATGTGGCCACATTTTCATTCATACCTGCTGAGTAGACAGACATTTTTAAAACTATGAACCTTTGGAGTCTCAATGTAACAGCAGAATAGCAAGAGAAAGAAATCTGAAACATGTTTCATTCTTTTATACATTTTAAATCATTTTCTTTTATCACTACTTAAGCCTTTTTATCCTCAGACCTTCATAACTTGCTTTTACATATCCCAATAACTTGCATTTCACCATCTTAAGTTACTTTCTTTCTTCCCAAAATTTTTTATATTTCCATACCTAAAACCTTTACATCTTAGACCCCACATAAACCTTACTTATACTCAAACCTCACAACTTACTTAAACTTTAAAGTTAAACTTAAAGTTCCACATTTTTAAACCTCAAACTACTTCCTCAGACCCTAAATATCGCGTACTCAAACCCTCAAAACTTGCTTAAGCCTTCAAAATTTCACATCTTAAACTGTTTCCTCAAACCAAAAAATCATTTATTCAAACTTTCATCCTCATATCTCAAGCCTTTATATTCTTATAAAAACATTACATCTTAAAATGTCTTTTTTCTATTCAATTCATTGAGCTATCCTCTACTTGGAATTTGATACATTTTTTTTCTCCTTATCTCAACCAACAATAATTTGTAACCAATTCTCTTAAATGATGGCAAGTATTTACAACCCACTGAACTCAGATGACCCAAACCCGTGTATCTTTGACTGTTAATTCAACATTTTTCTTTTCAAGCAGTATCAGGAGAAGGGTTAACAAGAGAAGTTTCTGGCCAGCAGAAAAGACCTTGAAGCTATCACAGTGAAAAACTTGGCCTAGGAAGGAAGGGAGGGGGAGAGGTGTAACCGGAAGATTTCCTGTGTCCCGGCCTGCCTGGGGTCGGGACAAATCTCTCCCACTCGCGTCCCTCAAGTAAACACACAGAGACTTACATTAATTATAACTGCATGGCCATGGCTCAAGCCTTTTGTTAGCTAGCTCTAGTGTCTTAAATTAGCCCATAACTATTAATCTATGTATTGCCACATGTTCCGTGGCTTTACCTGTGTCCCATTACATGTTGTTCCTTGGGCAGCTCGCTGGTGTCTTCCCTAGCCTTCTTCCTATCTCTCTCTTTGAATTTCCCACCTGCCTCTAAGATGCCTTGCCATAGGTCAAATGGCTTTATTTATCAACCAATCAGAGCATATTCGTAGTGTACAGAAAGACATTTCCCCATCACTTCCCCTTTTCTGTCTAAACAAAAGGAAGGTTTTAACTTTAACCTATTAAAATTACATATAACAGGGGGCTGGAGAGATGGCTCAGAGGTTAAGAGCACTGACTGCTCTTCCAGAGGTCCTGAGTTCAATTCCCAGCAACCACATGGTGGCTCACAACCATCTGTAATGAGATCTGGTGCCCTCTTCTGGCCTGCAGTCATACATGCTGTATACATAATAAATAAATCTTGAAAAAAAAATTACATATAACAAAACAGTTATCAAGCAAAAATTACAGTTACAATATCTGGTCTATTTGTATTTTGTAAAATTAAAGAAAATATTCTATTTATCCTATATTTGTGAGTCTAAGGTTTTATATCTAATTTATCTCTTATCATAACCAAGGAAAACCATAATTATAACTATCTAGTCTTCAACTACATCAAAGACCTCAGAAGGATACAATAGTACCTAAGTAAATAGGAAGAGCGTTATAAACAACTTCCATGAATCTAGAATGACAGAGACAGCTGGCTGCCTGAACAGTCACCCAAAGTTCTTTTGTAATGTCAGGGCGTCCATTCTTTAGCCTACAGGCCTAGAGTCTCTCAGTTGTTTCTTCCTGTGTCCTGTAGAATGTCTGGCAGTTTCTTCTGCGAAGCAGGAACCTGAAGGACCATTTTGCCTTCGAAGTTCAGTGGTCACCTTCCTGTGGGCCCTGCAAATCCAGTCATTTTGTCAAGCAGTCCAGGCAAGAACAGTTTCTTGCCCAAATGGCTATTTTTGCCAAGAAGAAGATCAACTCCATATGGAGTGTCTTCGACGCCCATCTTTCTCTTTGAAGTAAATCAGTGCTGCCAGGAGCAGACATGTCTCACTGTGCAGAAAGTCTAAGTTTTTAAAACATTTAAAATGCCATATTCTGTAGGTCTTTGAAGTGTTTGAAGATTACCTACCTAACTGAAATATATCTATGTATACCTAGAAAACTTAACTAATATGACTATAAGTTTTATTATCATGGATGACTAATTATTAATCTGTATTTCTCAACTATACACTACAATTTCAAATGAATTGCACAAACAAAATACTTTAAACAAGAATAGAAATATACAAACAGTATAACAAAATTAACTTTAAATTTGTAATAAACTAAAATCTATATCAATTTAAAACATTTTACACAAGTTGTTGCTCTTTAAAAGTAGATTTAATAATCTACTCTTTCATTCTATCATATCTATATCCTATCTATATCATATCCTCCTTTCTTCTTTTAGAAAGAGATTGACTATGACCAATAACAATTTGTAACCAATAACCTAAACAAAGACAAACATCCATAATCCATTTTTGGGGAATGTGGGCATAGTGTTCTAGGCTACTTCCTGCTGATAGGGGGTGCTGGTAGTCTTATGGGGATCCTGAGAAAATTCGAGATAATGGTCAAGTCCTGGGAAGTCTGGCTATAACCTTTGTTGATAGGTATCATCTGTTAAGGTTCAGGAGGTCTGGCTTGATCAAATCTGGAACAAATCCATAGCCTCTTGCTTCCTGTGGAAACAAAAGCAGAGCCTCCTTTCAAAGCAACATATCCTTAGATCCAAATTTTGAAGTCAAGATACCTTTAAAATATACATATTGGTTTAACTGAGCAGGCTTTACAATCAAATGTCTCTTTCTACAGTTAAAAATATCAAAGACAACACAATCCAGATTGTATGTGTAATATCCATCTTTACGTGGCTTATTTTTTATTATACTTTTACTATCTCTTTAAAGACTTTATTTTTTAAAACTTTCTTTATATAACTGTCTTTATTCATTTTCTTCTCTCTTTCAAGCCTACATACATTTTTACACACATTGTAAACCATTTAAAGTCTTGATCCATCTGAATCTGTCTTATTGTGAATCTATTGCTTTAAACTGTAGCATTACTAGGATTGAAATGGCAGCTTTGGCTGCTGGCTCCACCCACCTCAGCTTCCCAACATGGCAGAACTATGTTTACTACTAGCTCTGGGAACCAGGCTCAGTGCTGACTATGGGAAACAGTGGGTCTGTGTTTCCATCTAGCAGCGTGAACCCCAGAAGCTTTTTTTTTTTTTTTTTGTATTAGCAAAAGCTAAATCTGTCACCACGCAGTGCACTGTGTGGCTTGGAGACGCCACTGTGTACCATGGCAGAAATCTGCCATGTTGCACTCAAGCCCACACGCCACTGTGAACCCACCATACTGTAGCTCACGGCTGGCCTGAGAGATATAACTAGGAAGCTGTTTTTAGTTTTATTTTAGAATTTTTTTAAAAGCTTTTTTAGGTTTTAAGCCCCACGTTGTAACCGGAAGATTTCCTGCCGGAGGTTGGGACAAATCTCTCCCACTTGCATCCCCCAAGTAAACACACAGAGGCTTAATTAGCCCATAACTATTAATCTATGTATCACCACATGTTCCGTGGCTTTACCTGCATCCCATTACATGTTGCTCCTTGGGTGGCTCGCTGGTGTCTCTCCCAGCCTTCTTCCTGTCTCTCTCTTTGAATTTCCTGCCTGCCTCTAAGCTGCCTTGCCATAGGCCAAACAGCTTTATCAACCAATCAGAGCAACACATATTCGTAGCATACAGAAAGACATTACCCCATCAGAGCGGTGGGCATAGAGTATGTCCTTGGCTGCCAGTGCTCCTGAAAAATAGTTTTTGTTAACTCCTCTGACTAAAGTCAGATTCTCTGTCCAGCATTCACACAGTTTTTTTTTTTTTCCGAGACAGATACAAGCAGTCAAATACCCATCGCCTTGCCCAGAGCGCCTGTCTCTGCCCACCTGTACTGAGAGCATGCACCCCCATCCTCTGTGAGAGCAAGCCTGACAGCAAGAGAGCTAGGGAGGGAGGTGGCCCTTGCTGTGCCTCTTTCTCCTTCTCTCCCAGAAAATAAGGGAGGTTAGTAGACAGAAACAAATAACGTTTACACAGACAATCCAAGTACAAGTGAGATGACAGCCTCACTCCCAGCTAGCAAGCCCCTCTTGCAGTACACAAGCCCCACCTGGCAGGAGCTACCTGCTTATCTCAGTTCAGTCAGGGGGACCCAGTTCCCTCTATTGTGGGCAGTGGCTCACACACATCCCTCCAGTGGGCTAGGCAAAGGTCTAGAAGGGGACTGTCCCATAGCGTCCATCACAGTCAAGTCAACAATGAGAACAGTTAACATACTACACACAAGACCAAGGGCACATGAAGAAACTTTGCCCCATTGAGACAACCAACAAAGCTCCAAGAAAAATAACGGCCTGATGTGCCTGGGGGGAGCGACCCTCCAGACTCAATCCCACCAAAAACCATCCAGACTCGAGGCTCTCTGTCCTCGATCAAGCAGACCTTGGGGGCTTCTACATACCCATCAATCAGACAGACACTGGGCCTTCCACATCCCCATCAATCAGACATGCACCGGGGGCTTCCACATCCCTGCCTCCAAGGGCCCAGAACGTCTCCCGAGACCCCCATGATCCCGGCTCACCAACGCATCCACTGACTGCCTGCCATAGACACTGTCCATTACCAGATCACATCACAGATCTTAGCTTGCCTTAGAAAATGAACATACAGAGTCAAACAGAGACCAGGACAAACAAAGATACACAGAAGCTTACCAGCCAGTTAGGAACTCCTCAGATTGGGGTCTGGGGGTTGTGGGGGATCCAGGATGAGCCCCCAAATGTTGTGCCTACATCACAAGACCCCTCCAAGCAAGATCACCACAGAGCCGATACCCAATGCAAAACACACAGGGGTTTATTGATAACAAGCAAGCCTGGGCTTGGTCCGTGTCCAACACTCGACACAGCAGGTGGAGGAGGACGGCCCTGAGCTCTCAGAGTGAGGGGTTTTTAAAGGGAAAAACCACAAGCAGAGTGGTACAAGCCTTTGTGTCATATGATTGGGTGAGGGTGTGTGACCTTTGAATTTACTGGTTGGGGGTTACAGTTATCATTTTTTGGGGAGGCCTGGACAAGTCCCAGGCTTTGTCCTTGAGCTGCCATGGGGGCTGGCTGGCCTTGCACGTACTGGTTGTGGGGGCTGACTCAGTAGCCCAGGCTCTGTCCTTGAGCTGCCATGGAGGCTAGCTGGCCTAGCATGTTCACATTGACTCACACACATAGCTCTAAGTTGGTGAGGGGTCCCAGGCAGTAAACAACTGGCTGAACCTTGAGCAGTCGGAGTATGTGCAGAAAGGGAGCTGCTGCAAGGACTAAGTCATGGCCCTCCCAGAGACTGCTTGCTCAAGTCTCAGGAAACTGAAATTGAGACCTGATCTCTGAGAGAAGACTGAGCAGCCTGTTATGGCGTCTGCTTGTTCCTTTCAGGGGAGGGCGTGATGGCTCTCAGGTATGCTTGAGGAGAGGTTTATTTTAGGTGGGGGTGGGGGGAGAACACAGTCAGAGGCATCTGGAGGGGTCCCCGAGAGGAGGGGTCCGGGAGAGCGAGAGAAGAGAAGACAGAGGGAGACAAAGAAAGGCAGAGAGAACCAAAGCGGCTGAGTGAGAAGGGAAAGGGAAGCTGGGGGACTGGAGAGGTTTAGGGTAGGGGGTAGGGTGAGAGGTGCTGGGAGGAGCCACAGGTACTGAGGGAGACTTGTCTCAGGTTCTTTGGAACCTGACAGCTGCAGTCCGAGATTAGCCTGGGCTAGATAGAGAGTTCCAGATTAGCCAAGGCTATATAATGATTTTTTTTTCCCTCAAGAACAAAACAAAATAATGGTGAGAGGGCTAGAAAGATGGCTCAGTGGTTAAGAGCACCGGCTGCTCTTCCAGAGGACCTGAGTTCAATTCCCAGCAACCACATGGTGGATCACAACCATCTATAATGAGATCTGGTGCCCTCTTCTGGCCCACATGGACAAATGCAGGCAGAACACTGTATACATAATAAATACATAAATCTTAAAAAAACAAAAACAAACAAACAAAAAAAACCACTTGCTGTTCTTCCAGAAGATTCCCAGCACCCACATCAGGCAGCTCACAACTGCCTGTAGCTCTAGGGGAACACACACACACACACACACACACACACACACACACACACAATCTTAAAAAAATTTAAATTTTTTTCCTTTTTTTTTTTTTTTTTTTTTTTTGAGACAGAGTTTCTCTGTGTAGCCCTGGCTGTCCTTGAAACAGCTCTGTAGACCAGGCTGACCTCAAACTCACAGAGATCTGCCTGCCTCTGCCTCTTGAGTGCCGGAATTAAAGGCATACATCACCACCGCCCAGCCTAAAATTACGTTTTTATTTCTCCTGAGTGTACATGTATCTGGGGGTGTATGTGCCATGGCACATGTATGTCGGTCAAAGGACCACTTGTGTGAATAGGATCTCTTTTATCACATGAGTTCTGGGGATCCAACTTGGTGGCAAGTGCCTTTATTTGCTGAGCCACTTATCCAGCTGTGTTGGCTTTTGTGGTGAGGAGGGTGAGGAAGGATCAACATTGACTCAAGGTTGCAGAGGGCTCCATCTACGCTCGGCTCCACCTGTGTGGGCAGAGCATCATAGTGCATGTCTTGTTTGGATGATGTGGTGTTGGGATTGCGGGTGCAGCTTCCCTGTCATGTCTACAACTATCTTGCAGTAGTCCTTTCTGCCCCTTCCCATGATGTCTGCTGAGCTTTAGGATGGGTCGTGGTGTAGATGTCCCTTTTGGGACTGCACGCCCATGGTCACTTGTTCTCTGCATCTGATCAGTTCTGGGTCTCTGTAACAGCCTCCATCTGCTGCAAAAAGAAGCCCCTGTGATAACAGGTGGGAGCTGCATTTATCAAGAGCTTGCAGTGACCCCTTAGCCATTTCCTAATATAACCAGTCTGGCAGTCACAATTAACCAGGTTAACCACAGTTAAACATCTGTGGTAAAGATTCATTAGTGGAACCGGAGAGATGGCTCAGCGGCTAAGTGTGATTGCTGTTTTACCATGGGCCAGAGTTCAGACCCCAGCACTCATATCTGGCAGTCCATAATCACCTATGACCCCGGCTTCAAAGGACCTGATGCCCTCCTGTGACCTCTGTGGACACATACACACACACACACACACACACACACACACACACACACACAGAGAGAGAGAGAGAGAGAGAGAGAGAGAGAGAGAGAGAGAGAGAGA
>CABHPP010138864.1:0-10101 GCA_902168425.1 Peromyscus attwateri | reverse complement strand
AGAGAGAGAGAGAGAGAGAGAGAGAGAGAGAGAGAGAGAGAGAGAGAATAAACAAATATTTTTTAAAAAGATTAATCTAAACTTGGTGGTGGTGCACGTCTTTAATTCCAGCACTTGGGAGGCAGAGGCAGGCGAATCTCTGTGAGTTTGAGGCCAGCCTGGCCTACAGAGCAAGATCCGGGACAGCCAGGGACTACACTCCAGATGGTTCAGTGGGTAGAGGTGCTTGCGGCCAAGCCTGATGACCTGACTTGGAAGGAGAGAATCAACACCCACAAGTTGTCCTCTGACCTCCACACAGATGTCATGACAGAGGTGTACTTCCATACATACACACATGTAAGAAATGTTATAAATGAATTTGTAAGTTAGGCACAGCAGCACCCTAACAATAAATAACTAGTAACAAAATAAGCGGTGATATAGTTATGTGAACATGGTCTCCTCTCTCCCTTCCTTTCCCCCTCTCTCCCTACCTCTCTTCTGCTCCTCTGTCTCTCCGAGGTCTCAGTCTGTATCCCAGGCTGGCCTTAAACTCCACATTCTCCCACCCCAGCCCCCCAGGTGCACCACCACCTTAGCTTCCGACTGTGTTACTGTATCGTTCTTGTGCATCTTGGGACATCAGGAGACGATAGAATGCTTGTGTGGCTGTAGGAGCTAATGATGCGGGCACTGAGACAGGGTTGTGTGGATGCCATTTGAAAATGAGCACACAGTGCCGAGATGTTTAGCTTGAGTCACGGGCAGGTGGGTACAGCATGGACGCACTCCATTCTGGGAGGGATGGAGTGGAACAGCATAAGATATCATCCTGTGGGAAGAATGCCAAATGATTGGGAATTTGGGTGTTAGAGAGATGGCTCCATGGTTAAGAGCACTGGCTGCTCTTGCAGAGGACCCAGGTTCAGTTCCCAGCACCCACATGGAGGTTCATAACCATCTGTAACTCCAGCTCCAGGGAATCCAACCCCCTCTTCTGGCTTCCATGGGCACTGTACACACATGGTGCACACGCACACATGTAGGCAAGCACTCATACACATAAAAAATAAGATAAAATAAAAATTTAAAACTTTGGATTTCCTGTCTTTTTTAACTTTCTTTTTTTCCTTTTACATTTTAATGAATTTATTTGGTGTACATACGTGGGCATGCTTGCTGTGACAGGCTTGTGGGGTCAGAGCATGATATGTGAGAGTCCATTTGCTCCTTTCACCATGTGAGTCCTGGGGATCAAAGTCAGGTGATCAAGCTTGGTGGACAGCCTAGAGTCTGGAATTTTCCACTTGACACTGTTTTGGGCCATGGTCACTTGTGACTGATTGAGGATGCAGGGTGCAGGGTTGCGATGGTGGACCAGAGGGTGGCACCTGCCCAGTGTACAGTACAGACAGAGCCAGGGCCCAGGGCACAGACAGGGCAGGACTTAGGACTGGTAGAGAAACAAGAAGGAAGAGACCCCCAGTACGTCAGCACCAGAGCTGTGGCCAACGAGAGGTGACCAGGTCGCAGGACTGGGCTCCAAGACTGGACAAGATCTGGTGTGTCCAGGATAGCACAGCCAAGGAGAAACGATTAACTCTATAGTTAGAATTACAGGAGTGATTCGGTCTCTGTGAAAGTGTGGTTGTTATAAAGGGGAAGTTGGGCTGTAAAGCTGTCTGTCCCTCCCTCCTTCCTTCCTCTGTCTCCCTCTGCTCTTTCCTGTCTGCCGTAGGATGCGGGCCATTCTGGAAGGATGACTCAGTAGTTAAGAGCACTTACTGCTCTTCCAGAGGATTCAAATTTGGGTTCCAGCACTATTTCAGGTGGCTCACAGTTGCCTGTAACTCCAGCTATAAGGGTCCACTGCCTAGTTCTGGCCTCCATGGGCACTGCACACACACACACACACACACACACACACACACACACACACACACACACAGAGAGAGAGAGAGAGAGAGAGACAGAGAGAGAGACAGAGAGAGAGACAGAGAGAGAGAGAGACAGAGACAGAGTAAAGCAAATGACTGTTTTGTAAACAACTTTGGGAGAATAAAATAATTGGTGAATTAAAGCCATGTGATGAATGTCTGGGCAATTCAGACCAAAGGGGCTTAACTTCCGCCCTTCTGAAGAACTCCCAATCCTGTGGTTACCCAACAAAGACTGTCTTCCTTCCGACAAGGGTCCCCAGGGCACCTTTCATGTCCCTGTTCCTTAGGGTATAGATGAAGGGGTTCAGCATGGGGGTGACCACAGTGTACATCACCGCAGCTGCCGTATCCTTCTGGGCTGTGTGGGAGGATGTGGGGTTGAAGTACACCCCGATGAGTGTCCCATAGAACAGTGACACCACGGACAGGTGGGAGCCACAGGTGGAGAATGCCTTCTGCTTCCCTCCTGCAGATGGGATCTTCAGCACTGCTGCGAAGATGCGCATGTAGGAGATCAGGATGCCCATGAAGGTGGGGATGATGGGCAGTGCGCCCACAGTGTACACCATGGTGTCGTTGAGAGACGTGTCTGAACAGGCCAGCTTCAGCAGTGAGCTGAGGTCACAGAAGAAGTGGGGGATCTGGTTGCGGTCACAGAACGAGAGGCGAGGCAGCAAGACTGTGTGGGTCAGGGCATTGGCAAAGGCCGAGGTCCAGGAGGCAGTGACCAGGAGGCCACAGAGGCAGGGTGTGATGGATGTAGTGTAATGTAGAGGGTGACAGATGGCCACGTATCGGTCATAGGCCATGGCAGTCAGCAGGAAGCTGTCGATGCCGGCAAACCAGATGAAGAAGAACATCTGTGTGAGACAACCAGAGTAAGAGATGCTTTTGTGTCCTGACACGTGGTTGGCCAGCATCTTGGGGATGGTGGTGGAGGTGAAGCAGATGTCTACAAAGGCCAGGTTGGCCAGGAAGAAGTACATGGGCATGTGGAGCCTGGGATCAGTGGCAATAGCCAGGATGATGAGCAGGTTCCCCAGGCCTGTGAGTAGGTACATGCTTAGGAAGACAGAAAAGAGCAGCTCCTGCTGCCTGGAGTCCTGTGACAGGCCCAGCAGCAGGAACTCAGAGACCCCGCTGAGGTTGGCACCTTCCATGGCAGGCCTAGAATAACAGGAAGAAACTGGATCTGTCCACGGTGCTGACTGAGGTCCGTCTGTCTGTCCGTCCGTGCCCCCCCCCCAACCCCTCAGCCCTGCACCTGGATTGTATCCCCTTTCCTTGCTCAGACACCCCCTGAGGCCCTCACTGGGAGATCATAGGCAGGGCTCCACCCCTGAGCCATGCTTCTAGCCCCTCACTGGGAGACTCTAGGCCGGGACTCCACCTCTGCAGTAGAGCCTCTGACTAGAATCCCACAGTGATAGGGTGGGGATGACTCAGTCTCAGAGTGCTCACCTAGCATGCACAAGGCTCCTGAAAGGGGAAAAGGTAAAAACAGTGCTGTGTGGGAGTGGGTATATCTGTCTGAGATAGTATGTTTATCAGATTTCCAACACTGTCACAAAATGCTTGAGACAGTCAATGCACAGCAGGACAGGCTTATCTCGGCTCACAGCTTCAGAGGCTTCAGTCCCTGCCTTGAGCCTGGGTCAGTGTAAGACAGTACGCTGCGGTGGGTGTGGCAGAAGAGAGAGAAGGAGGGGCCAGTACGCCAATGCCTCCTCTCACTAGGCTCTGCCTCCTAAATGCGTCACTATTTCCCAATAGTGACACAGGCTGATGACCCAGTCTTTTTACTATTATTATTATTATTATTATTATTATTATTATTATTATTATCATTATTGTTATTATTTTGGTTTTTCAAGACAGGGTTTCTCTGTGTAGCTCTGGCTGTCCTGGAACTCACTCTGTAGACCAGGCTGGCCTCGAACTTGGAGATCCACTTGCCTCTGCCTCCTGAGTGCTGGGATTAAAGTTACATGCCACCACCGCCTGGCTTATTTTTATTTTTTTGAGTCCAGGATGGCCTTGAGCTCACAGTGTTGGGATTATAGGCATTCACCACCGTACGTGGCTCCAGTGTTTTTATAGCTATGTGTGTGTGTGTGTGTGTGTGTGTGTGTGTGTGTGTGTGTGCAGAGCCTTAGGAGGCCAGAAGAGGGCATCAGGTCCCCTGCAGCTGGAGTTACAGGTGGTTTTGAGTCGCCCAACATGGGCACTGGGAACTGAAGGGCTTTCTGTAAGAGCAGCGCAAATTCTTATCCACTGAGCCTCTTATCTAGCCTCTGACACATGGGCCTGTGCAAGGAGTTCCAGACCCAAGGTTTAATGGACAATGATTTCATTTCCTTTTGTGCTGCTGGGTTTTTTTGTTTGTTTGTTTTTGTTTTTTTGTTTTTTTGAGACCCCTGCAGCCCAGGTGGGACTTGATCTTGCTATGTACCAAGGCTGACTTTGGACTCCTGATTCTCCTGCCTCCACCTCCCAGTGCGTGGATGACAGCTGTGTGCTTCTATGCCCTGCTGATCATTTCCTGGATGTGTGAGGAGAAGTAGGTCTGCTTAAAAAAGAAGGAAATTCAGGCTGGCAAGATGGCTCCGTGGGTAAGGGAGCTTGCTGCCAAGTCTGACGACCTGAGTTCGATCCTTAGTTCTCACATGATGGAGGGAGAGAAAAGAATCTTACAAGTTTTCCTCCGACCTCCATACCTACACACACACACACACACACACACACACACACACACACACACACAGAGAGAGAGAGAGAGAGAGAGAGAGAGAGAGAGAGAGAGAGAGAGAGACAGACAGACAGACAGACAGACAGAACGACTCTCTGTAGATAGATGTGGGAGGGACCACACCACACAGCACTAGCTTTCTCTGGACTATTTTTTCCTTCTTAGTTTGGATAATGAATATAATTTGTCATGCAGCTGATTCGTTTTGTTTTGTTTTTTAATTTTAAAACGAAGTCTCTATGTAGCCCCGACTGTCCTGGAACTCCTCATACAGACCAGACTGGCCTCAAACTCACGGAGATCTGCTTGTCTCTGCCTCCAGCTGGGATTAAAGGTATGCGCCACCAAACCTGGCCAAAGTGGAATTCTCTGTATTTTTTGGATGCCTGAAAATCAAACTCTCTCTTTCTCTCTTACACACACACACACACACACACACAAAATATTCCCACTTTTCAGCCCTGCCTGAGTTGGTTAGTTAATTTCAGACCCCACACCGTTCTGTGCTCAAGGCCACCACTCCTGTGAGCCGTCACCCAAGGGTCCTTAACTCCTCTCAGGTGTCCTCATCCTTGCTGGGCTTGCTCAGATCCCAGAGGCTGTGTCCGTCCTGTCTCAGTGTCTGGCCTGATTCTGGGCTCTCTGGCTTAGCTTCACCTCCACTAAAGTCAGAGCTGCCCAGGCAGGGCTCGGGGTGGACAGTGGTGGCCGTTGGCTGTCCAAGGGTGCTGACCGTCTTATATACCACTTATCCTCTTCACCCTCTACCTCCTCTTCTCCCTTCTCATCCTTTCTTCCTCCTCTCCCTCCTTCTCCTCCTCCTCTTTCTTCCCTTCCGCCCTCTTTTTCAATTTTCATTATTATTTGTGGTGCTGGAGATGGATCCGGGGACTCTGCTTGCTGGCACTCTTCCACTGTGCCACATCCTCCACCTTTGGTCTGTTGAGACAGGGTCTCATTCTAGCCCAATCTGGTCTGGAATTCATCATCCTCCTGCCTCGGCCTCCTGCATGCTGGGATGACAGGTGTGGGTCACCACACCCAGCCTCCCTCCCCCTGCTGATTCTCAGCTCGTCCTGTTGACTCTCAACCTTACCCCGTCACTGGTTTCTTTGGTACCAGGCTTGATCTTGACCATTCTCTACAACGGCACCTGATCAGGGTGAGGGAACCTGCCTCTCCTCTGTAAAATCTTGCACTGGCTTCCTGCTGCCCTGCTCCTGATAGCTGGCAGCTTCCACTCATGAGAAACTTGCTGTATACAGAAGACCATGACAAGGAATGGATGGAACCCCCTCATCACACTTAGCACTCCAGCTAAGGTCTCTTATCGTCATTCATGCACTGAGGGGACTCAGGAAATTACCAATTGCCCCTCATGTCACAGTCTGTCTTTCTCCAAAGCTCTTAATACCATACTATACAGCCTGAGTGTGGTAGGCTCATCTGTCACCCCAACACTCAGGAGATTGAGAAGGAGGATTACAAGCTCCAGGTAGCCTGGGCCACATAAGATCTTGTCTCAAAACATTGCCATGCAGGACCCAGGCACCATGACCATTCAGCAGAACTGCCATTTTGTTGTGTCTTTTTTATAGCCATGACTTAATGAGGTCTAGAAAGGGTCACAGAGTGGGCTCCTGAATCCTCCACAGCTCACTGCCTGGTGTGGCCTCTTTCTCCTTCTGTCCAGCTCATCTGTCTCCACTCACCTATGGGAAGTGTCCCTCCTGTCTTGGGATTCCTGGTGGGAGATGAGCCAGCTTTTCTTGGGAAAGGGTCTTGGATGGTGTGTGACCCGTGGACAAAGCTCTTTGTCCCTGCAAAGGACAACGCAAGGACTTGGTAGAGCACTATTTACTCTCCATCCTCATATCCTGGGCTTGGTCCCTAGGGTCTTGTTAGGACACTGACTAATTGTCTGTTCTGTGTTCAGTTCCTATCGGGCCAGCTTCTCAGGGGCCGAGGGCACAGGAGCTCCTTCCCCGGTTTTCCCTCCACACCTGTGGGTGCCCATGTCTCGAGGATTCTTTGGGGGACTCCCTGAAGAGCATGGTTCAGTAGAATTCCCTTGACGCTGTTAGTCCTGCCCAAACCCTGGAGTAGGTATGTGGCTTCCTACTGCTGGGAGCAACAGCCCCATTCATACCTATTATTTTGTTATCTCTTTGCGGGGCGAGGGACACAGTGTCTATAGCAGGCACAATTCCTGTTTTGTCCATATGTGTTCAGGCATGTAACATTCTCATATCCTCCAGTGGGAATTAATGCCCTGCCATTCCTCTCAGCCTGGTCCTGTTCTTCCAGGAATGGCTTCCCTGCCTCACTTTGACAGCAGCAGCAACTGGCTCTGTTTCCTTGCTGAGGGGTGCTCCCCAACCTCACCCGGGGTCAGGTTCCCACTGACCTCACTAGTTTTTTCTATAATCACTCCCCATCTCCCATTCCCTTCTAAACTATGCTTTCTGGGGTCCCAAATTGTATATTTGGGTCTGTCTCCTGGGGGTTTGTTCCTCAAGCTGAACTCTCTGTTTATCTCAAGCCCCTTCTGCAGGACACATTTCCCTGCACCACTTCCCTGCACTGCTTCCCACCCGGAGACCTGGCTCTGGGCTCTCCTTACCCTTGACCTGCAGTTTTTGTTGTTGCTGCTTGCTCTCACACCCTGGAGTTTCTCAAGCACAGGGCTTGGGGCTGAGCCTTCTCTGCTGTCCACGCACTACTCAGCTGGGCAGGGTGTCAAGGGCTGGCAGGAGAGAAGCCATTGCTGGGATGAACAAGCTAGTCTTTGGGAGAGGTGCTGTGAGCGCGCACTCATGTCTTCCCAGCGGACCACAGGAGCTTCTGGCTGGATGTGCTGTGGCTTGAACACCGCCTATCCTGATCATGGGAGGGGGAGAGATTGGAGTGACAGCTCAGTAGGTAAGAGAATTTTCTGCTCTTGCAGAGGACCCTAGTTCAGTTCCCAGCTCCCAGTTCACAACTCCCAGTTCATAATCCTGGCTCCTGCTCTCTGGGCCTGAGGGCACTGCTCACACATGTACAAGGCACCCCACCCCTAGACAAACAGACTCATACGTAAAAAAAGAAACAACTCTTTTTGTTTGTTTGTTTGCTTTTTCGAAGCAGGGTTTCTCTGTGTAGCCCTGGACCAGGCTGGCCTTCAATCAGAGATCTGCCTGCCTCTGCCTCCCAAGTGCTGAGATTAAAAGCGTGTGCCACCACCGCCAGACAAAACAACTCTTTTTAAAAGACAAAACCAAGAAAGGGATTCGAGCAGTCAGGATGAAGATGCAAACCAGTCCACCAGCGCTGGGATCTGGAAGCCCGCCCCCATCGCATGGAGACAGGACCTGGCCTTCCAGTATCTTCATGAATTTTTATTTTGCTGCATGCTTTGATGTTGTGAAACACTGGATTGCGTGACTTTAATTTTTTTCCTCTGGGTCTCCTGCATTTTGGGGGACTCTGCAGCACCTTCAGGCATCACCCTAACTCTGGGAGTGAGCCGCAGCGAGGCTGTGAGGATTGGAGGAGGCACCTCGTCCCCTAGTGGCCACAGCGAGAATCACAGCACAGAGCATAGCAGCTTTAATTCCAGAGGTGCCTCCTCCCGGGTCCTCTTCCTCCTCCTTTCACTTCCTCCCTCCGTCTTTCCTTCTCAGTCTTCTCCTTATTTCTCCGCCCTCCATCTTCCCTCCTCTCTTTCTTCTCTCCCCTCCTCTCCCCTTTTCCTGTGTAGCAGGTGAACCCAGGACCCATCACATGCCAGGCAAGCACTCTTCCACTGAACCACACACAGAGCTACAGTGTTTCCAAATTAGTTGAGATTTTTATGGAGTCGTGGTTCAAGGAGGATGATTAGTGTGTACATGTCATACTGTAGACTACCCCACACCCCCACCACAGGATCTCACCATGTAGCCCTGGCTGGCCTGGCCTGACTATTCTCCTGCCTCAGCCTCCTTTATTGTGGGATGGTAGGTGTGCCATCATGACAAGAGCTGCTTGATTATACTTTTGGGTTTTATCTTGTTGTAGGTAGAGTCTAGCTATATAGATCAGGCTGGCTTAGAACTCTCCATATCCCTGCCTCATGCCTCTTCAGTGCTTGGATGGCTGGTGTGGACCATCACTTCTGGCTTCAGTGCCCATAGTTAGTGTTTTCTTTTTCTGTCTGGTTGGGTCCACCCAGTTGCTGTGTGTCTTAGTTTGCTTTCTACTGCTGTGTTTAGAACACCATGACCAAAAGGAACTTGGGGAGGAAAGGGTTTATTTGATTTACATATCCTGAATCACAGTCATTGAGGGAAGTCAAGGCAGGAACTCAAACTGGGCAAGAGGAACCTGGAGGCAGGAGCTGATGCAGCCATGCGGGGGTGCTGCTTACTGGCTTGCTTCCCCTGGCTTGCTCAGCCTGCTTTCTTATAGAACCCAGGACCACCAGCCTAGCATTGTCATGGTCCTTCCACATCAATCATTAATCAAGGAAATGCCCCACGGGCTTGCCCATAGGCTCATCTTATGGAGGTGTTTTCTCAATTGTGGTTCCCTCTTCTCAGGTGACTGACGCTTGGTCAAGTTGACAAAACTAAGCAGGACACTGTGTGTCTTGTGTACGCTCATCTGAGGAGCTCCTCAGCTCTAACCAGGACACTGTGTGTCTTGTGTACGCTCATCTGAGGAGCTCCTCAGCTCTAACCAGGATATAGTGTGTCTTGTGCACGCTCATCTGAGGAGCTCCTCAGCTCTAACCAGGATATAGTGTGTCTTGTGCACGCTCATCTGAGGAGCTCCTCAGCTTTCTTTGATCCTTCATGACACTGACTATTTAAGAGCATATTTAGGCCTGGCTCGAGGGCTCCCTGGGCAGAGGTGCTTGCCATCAAGGCTGACTTGGTTTTGATCCCTGGGTTCAATGGTGGAACAATTGACTGCCCCAAGTTGTTCTCCGACCACACACCAAATAAATAAATAACAAGTAATAAATAAGTCATTTAAAAACAAACCTATTTAGATTTAGATTTTGATTGTTAAGATTTGCTAATGGATATAAACACTCCATCACTGAAGATCAAAATACTTTGAAATTTTCCTCCTCCTCCTCCTCCTCCTCCTCCTCCTCCTCCTCCTTCTCCTCTTCCTCTTCCTCCTCCTCCTCCTCCTCTTCTTCTTGGTTTTTCGAGACAAGGTTTCTCTGTGTAGCTTTGGCACCTTTCCTGGAACTCACTCTGTAGCCCAGGCTGGCCTGGAACTCACAGAGATCCTCCTGCCTCTGCCTCCCAAGTGCTGGGATTAAAGGCGTGCACCACCACCACCCAGCTCACTTTGACATTTTCTAGGCATAGCGATGCAGACATTACTATTCCAGTTACTTTGGGAGGCTGAGGCAGAAGAATTACAAAACATAGTGATAGGCCCTGCCCCACA
>CABHPP010138863.1:47115-62486 GCA_902168425.1 Peromyscus attwateri | reverse complement strand
TGTGTGTGTGTGTGTGTGTGTGTGTGTGTGTGTGTGTGTGTGTGTGATAAACCCAGCTGTAACACTGGAGTGAAATGTGAAGTTAGGGGCCTGGCTGGGAAGAGCATGTGTGAGGCTTTGGGTTCTGCCACCAGCACCAAAAGAAAAAAGAAAAGTAGCTTAAATAATTTTAACTGCTGATCAAACATCACACACTTGTGAGGTTGCTGATTCCAGAGCCGCTGAGAGCCCATTCCCTAAGGCTTTACCTGGGAGCATTACTGTTCTCTGAAATTGTATCCCACAGGCTGGCAGGCCTCCGCAATGTGACAATGCTTTTTTTTTAGGCTGTTTCTTTCTTTCCAAGTTAATCTAAAACAATAAACATTTGTTGTCTCCATTTCTGTGGGTGGGGAGTTGAGGAGCGCTGAGCCAAGTGGTCCTGGCTCAGGTTCTCCTGCGACACTGTACTGAGGATGCAGCCAGAAGGCGACAGTCAGCTGATGCTTCCCTGGCACTGAAGGGGCCAGTTGTGTTTCTCTGTCTATGTCTGGATGGCTCACTCTCCCGGGGGTGGAGTTTACGCTCGCTGTTCTTGTGGGCAGGAAACCCCGGCATCTCAACACCTAGGCTTTTCCACAGGGCTTTTTGTTCAACTTATGACAAGTGTTGGCTTCCTCAGAAGGATGATTCAACAGAGAGTAAGGTAGAGCCACGGGGCTTCCATTACCTACCCACGGGAGTTAGACATTCTCATTCGTGTGTAATTCTTATTGTTACAAATAGACAGAACATGAAATTACCTTTCAATTTTTTTTCATGTGGTAAAACAACATAATATTTGTGTGGGGGGATGGATGTTTGTTTGTTTGTTTGTTTGTTTGTTTGTTTTGAGACAGGGTCTCTGTAACAGCCCTGGCTGTCCTAGAACTCGCTCTGTAGACCAGGCTGGCCTCGAACTCAGAGATTCACCTGCCTCCTGAGTGCTGAGATCAAAGGTGTATCGCACCACTCCCAACAATATTTGGTATTTTAACCATTCCTAAGTGTACAGTTAAGATGTCACACTGTGTAATGTGTGAAGAACCACAGCTCTTTTCATTCTGTGAGACTGGAAGCTGTCCTTGAAGTTTCCTTGTGCTCTACCCCTCCCCCTTAGAGCTCCTGTTCTGCTTGCTGTCTTGCCAATGTGACTGCTCTGGATGCTGATAGAATTTCTACAGTGTTTGCGTGAACAGTGTACTCACTCAGCATTGTGCCGTTAAGGTTCCTCCTTATAACAGTGTCGGAATGGGTGGGTCTAGGTTTAGGACAGTTCTTTCTCTTGGCTACTAGGAATAGATGTGGAGGAACACAGGTATGTGAATCTCTTTGTGTCCCTGCTTCTGACTCTTTGGAAAATACCTGGTAGTGGAATTACTGGTTCATGTGATACTTACGGATTTTTTTTTTTTTTTTTTGCCTTACATAAAATCACTATCTGATGGCCACAGTCAGAGCCAGGATGCTCTGGTGAGTCTTTTACTGGGTGGACTGATAGGAACACTCAATAAATACTTTCTCTTTCCAGAGGTCAGGGGTCATGTGGCTGTTGATGTCAGAGATAGAATCGAAGGTGGTCTTGGCAACATTGGTAATAGGGACAGAATGACCTCTAGCTGTGGTGTAGCAGTCATTAGATGAGATCAGGCATGTTCAGGGTGGTATGGCCACAGAAATATGGCAGCCGTGAGTACTGGCCACCAACGATAGCTTCCAGGCACAGGGACCAAGGTGTTGCCAATGCCCTTAAGGTGCAGGCAAGAGCACCAGCATAGAACCACAGAGACTGCACCCTGCATGGAGGGTGTGGGGCTCTGCTGAATGCTCCTATTGTTTCCCTGCCTGTGGTGACAGGAAGCCAAGGCACTGGTCTCAAGGAGCTGGCATTGGCCTCCTTGGCACACCTAAGATGATTGAAGTAGCCTTTGTGTTCCCCAGTAGTGACAGATGCCTTGAGTTGGTCTTTCAGACAGCATAGATCTGCTTCTGTGCAGGAATAGGACAACCAAACCTCACCTTTGATGGGACACACCAGACAATGTGTGTGCTCAGGAAAAAGAAGATCACTGCCCCTCCTCAGCCTTACCGCTACCATCTAGCTATGGCTTAGCCCCGATGTTAGCGCCATACCCTTCTAGAAGCTCTCTGGGGCTCTTCCTGGACCTGTGGGCCTTCCTCCAGCCCTGGTAAAACCTGCCACTTGGCTTTTTCTAGAAGGAGAAAAGGCGGTGGCATTTTGAGGCCCTGCTGTCCTGTTTTTCATAGCCACTGTGCTGGTTCATATTCCCACAGTGGGTTCTTAGTCCACAGTGGGTTCACAGTCCACAGTGGGTTCTTAGTCCACAGTGGGTTCACAGTCCACAGTGGGTTCACAGTCCACAGTGGGTTCTTAGTCCCACAGTAGTGTGCAGGTTCCTGTTCTCCTCATCCTCAGAAGCTCATGATTTTGTCTTGTGATTATAACCATCCTAATGGGTGTGAGCTGGTGTTTTGTAGCTTTCATTTTCTTTTCCCTGGTAATTTAGTGTGTTGAGCATCTTTCATATGCTCGCCATCATGTATCTCTTCACCTCCGTTGCCCGCTTTAAAGTCAGGTTTGCTTTATTGTTCTTACATTGCATTCTTTCCCTATTTTGTGTATTAATTCCTTACTCGGGTTTTTATTTATAAATATTTTTCCTATTCCATGGGTTGCCTTCTTCCCTTTGAACAGTGTAATTTTTTAAAAATGTATTTATTCAGGGGTGGTGGTGCACATCTTTAATCCCTGCACTGGGGAGGCAGGGGCAGATGGATTTCTGTGGATTTGAGGCAAGCCTAGTCTACATAGTGAGTTCCAGAATAGGCAGAGCTAAACTATTTATTTTATTTTATGAGTATGGGTGCTTTGTCTGCACGTATGCCTGTGTATGCATGTGCATGCAGTGCCTGCGGAAGCCAGAAGAGGGCGTCAGATCCTCTGGAAGTGGAGCTAGTTAGAGTGTTAGTTGCCATGTGGGTGCTGGGAACCAGACTTAGATCATCTGCAAGAGCAGCAAGTACTCTTAACCACTGAGGCATCTTCTCAACAGTATAATCTTTTATCCGTGAACATTTTTATTTTGATGAAATACAGTTTGTCTGGTTTTTTTTTCCTTCTGTGTGTGACCTTCGAGTCCTAGCTGAGGAACTTTTGTTGCTCCAAAGTCACGATGCCTTTGTCACCTGTTCTTCTACTCTGTGAGTGTTTGGTTGGTTCTGTTGTTTACACGGGCCGCTCAGTTCAGTGTGAGAGGGGCTTGCACAGAGTATGGCTACTGGTGAGTGGGGTTTATTAAGGCCATCCCGTGATAATTCAGGTGCCTAGTTTTGAAAGTTGAGTGATTCTGAGGAGACTGAGGCAGAAGAATTGCTGCAGGTTCAAAGTCTCCCCAGGCTACATAGGATGCTCCAGAAATCTACAGTGTGAGACCCTGTCTCAAAAAAACCAATTGTTTAATTCAGTGTGGAAGACGAGTATTTCTGTGTGATTTGTAGTGATCTCACTTGGCTCTTCCTGCCCAGTGCCACCCAACTTGAAGTTCCGTCCTCCAGAACCACTCTGAACTTTTAAAAAGCTGTTTCTTCTCTCATTTGCCTATTTTCTAAGTTTTGTTTTGGATGCTATCTAAAACCCCTTATGTGTTGTAAGTATATGTAAGTGTGTTTAGTGCTCCTGTGTCACACACACACACACACACACACTGCTTTCTCCTCTCTGCAGTAGACTTGTATCATAGCTGTGTTCTTGAAGCATTGGGACTCAGAGGTCATCGTGTCTTCTCTAATTTATCTGCTTCTCTGCCATCCTCTCTGCACTTCCCGAGATCCCCTAAGTCTCCTCTAAGTCTGGCTTGGAACATACTGTGATTTGTCTAGTTCCAGACATTTTGCGTAGGGCTGCAAACAAGGAGCCAGGAAGAGTCACATGTTTACTTTTCTTATTTTTTTATAGCCTGAAACATCGATGTTCTTACCTGTTACCATCCACACAGCCATGTCATGTACACAGTGGAAGCAGTAACCACACTGTAGTTTGCTAAAAAGTATGAGTATACCATAACTCATCTTCCCATCCTGCTGTTGAGCTGTGTCCAACTGGTGCCTGCACTGACTCATTGCACATGTGTCTGTGCACCTAAGTTTGTCTATCGCAGGAAGTCCAGGAGTGGGATTATTACACCCAGTGATACATTCACTTGGACATTTTATAGCTTCTGTGAAATCGGCCTCCAGAGAGATTCCCAGTCAGGAAAAGCAAAGCCTTGCTCACCCTCTCCTGTATCGGGCTTCCCAGCTGTTCTGCTGGACCATGCTTATACATCTCGTGTGAGTTCCCTCTTAGTTTTAGTGATGGTGGGATTAGAAAAAAGACCGTCTTCGGATACAGCATGGCAAGGGTGCTTTGTTCGGACAGAAAGCCGGGAGGGTGAAGGGTCCAACAGGCTCCTTCTCAGTACATTCAGACTGCAAGGCTTCACTGGCTCAGTTCTTCTGTCTAGGTGCTTTTCTCTCCTGGGTCTGCTCTAGACTAATGTCATTCAAGGAGCCTAATCCTCTCTACTCCCTCAAGACCAGAGAACCAGAAAAGCCAGGGAGCCCAGAAAGCTGCGTGGAAAAGCTTAAGGAAAATATTAAAAAGGAAGAAATGGTTTGATGTATTTTTAATATAAAGTGTGGAAAAAGTAGAAACAGGGTGGGGGCTGGGAAAAGGGAGGAAGGAGATTATTCACGGTAATTGGAACCAAATGTTGGCTGGGAACAAGGCGGCATCCTCACTCTTCCTGTAAACCCCGCGGCTTTTCAAAGTGATCATAACAGAGAGCCCCAGCCAGGACACGCTTTAACCCTTCCCTACCTGCACAGTTCCAGTGGCCATAGAGGTGGTGTCCTCCAGGGAGGAGTCCTTACATGTGGGCAGTTGCTGCAGCCCCTTGCCAGCGTGGCTTCAGAACACAGGTGGGGGCAGGTGTTGAAGAGTGAGACACATGGACTGAAACCCCTCAGTCTGCCTGCCCCTCTTCTGTGGGCAGCTGGTAGCCTGGTGACCAATGGTTTACCAGGTTTATACATGATGATGCTTTCTTGAGGGGACAATAAGAATGCCCATGGGGCAGGCAGTCACTTTGCATTAGCAAGAACCCATTCTTTGCACACCCACTAATCTGAAGCTCTCATTGTGCCAGTGGACAGGAAGGGGCGTGTTTGGAGTCCTGGACCTTCGTGGATCATGGTCCACTCTGGCCATTGTGACACTGAGATAGAAAGAGTGCTCAGAGAGTATGGGGTCACCTCGCCCTTCTGACTTCCAGGTGAAGAATGGCTTCTAGTCCAATCATTCATCCAAGCAGGGGAAATAAAAGCAAGTTACTACATGTGGCTCCTGGTTCCACCTGACTCCCACCTAGAGTCACAGTGTCCACACACCCGCAGATGCCCATCTTGTGGCCAGGCATGGTGGTGTGTGCCTGTTATCACAACACTATGTAGCCTGGGCTACATAGCGAATTGGAAACCAGCCTGAGCTACGTAGGGAGACCACCATCTCAAAAACAGACAAGGTTTATTTTGTACAAGACAAAGGAAAAAAAGGTCTTATTTTGTGTGCCGAATAATTCCCATTTTGGTGAGACTCTGCAAGGCGGGTGCGGTGGTGAGGCAGGCGGCTCTGAGGTTGCGGGGCTGAGTAGATGCCCGAGCTCTCCGGCTCGCTTGCCTTTGCATCCAGGAGTCTGGGGTTGAAGTGAGATGAGGCTAGAACGGCACTCGGCACAGTGCTTAGCTTCCACCCTCTGTCCTCATCATGCCCGCACTGCACACAGCCCAAACGCAGACATCTTCTTAAAACGTTTTCGTTGCTGTTGGATGTTTAGGTTTTGAGACAGATCTCACTGTGTAGCCCAGGCTGACCCAGAACTGCGCTCCTCCTGCATTTGTTCCTTGAGTGCTTGGATTATGAGCCTATATAAAACACCTAACTAACATGACTTTAAAAATCATCTTTGGGACGTTTTAGATTTTGTGTTTGAGTCCATGAGCCCTCCTGGGTTAATTTTTTAATGAACTGTGAGGTATAGGTTAAGGTTTATTTTTGTCTATGTATGTACAATTATTCCATCACTTGCAAATCAGTGGCTTTTAAAAGATCATTTTTGTTGGACTTGGACCTTTGCCAGAAATCCTTTGTGTGTGTCTGTGTGGGTCTTCAGATAGTTTTAGTATTCCTAAAACAAAGCCCTATGACAATGATAGCTGGAAACCCCTTGGCAAAGGCTAGTTTTCATCCTAACTGTCAATGGCTTGTTGTAACTGTGAGTCATGGGGACTTCAGCCCAAAAGAATCTCTCTCACTCTATGCAGTTACAGACATGAACCTAAGCCTCTGTTTTCTCATCTGTAATTGGAATAATACTGCCTCTGCCAACAGCTTTCTATTGAGCACACAAGGAGGAGTAGAGAGAGGTCAGAGTCAGCACACGTTTAGAAAGCTCTCACGGTGGTGGTGGTGGTGGCGGTGGCGGCGGTGGTGGGGGTGGTGGCGGCGGCGGCAGCGGCGGCAGTGAGACCTGAGCCACGGGCCTTGCTGTGCCCTATGCAGTTCCACAGACCTTAGGTTTTGCCATCCTTTGATTGCACTCACATTGTGAGTGCATGAGTACTGTGTTCAGGCCGCTCTTCTGTGTATCACTTGAACGGCAATTCTAACCAATAACATTTATGTTTCTGATGTGTGGGAGAGCTGCATCCTGCCGGCTTGACTGATGAATTCGGTCCTCCTACAACACTGTCCCTGTGGCCAGTTGGCTTTCCTGTTCTTCCATGCTCTGCTGGATGCTGTTCCCACTACTGCCTGGAGTTTCTTTTCCACTTGACAAAGTGCTGGTCGCCTTTTGCAGCCAAGGTGAAATGTCGTGTCTATTTTGAAGCCTTCCTTGATTTTCGTCCATCGAAAGCTGTTCCTTTCTCTCGCTTTCTGAAGCTAAAGCTAGTAGTGCTTCATTCCCAGCACAGAGGCAAACAAACAGTGGGCAGTGGTAGTTGGTTTTCTTAATTAGAAAATGAATGTGTTTTATACATACATCAATGTGTCCATTATGTGTTGGTATTGACATTAAGTGATAAAAGCAGAATAGTTTAACCACTGTGTACTGAGACAAGACCAAATGAAACACACTAACACACCTACCATGGTTGCAGGTGGTGGGGTGCATAATACTTCACCTTTCTTTACATTTTTTAGTACTTACACATTTCATAATGTGTTTTAAATCTTTAAAATTATATTGTTTAATTTTGTATTGTTTGATGTACCCTACAAATCATTGGGATTTTTTTTTTTGCTAACTTTGATAAGATTATGTTTCATTATTTATAAAAGAGAAACAAGAGGCAGGAAAGGAAACGGAGATTAAACGAATAATATTGAAGGCCAACTTCATCCATATCTGTGGTTTATGTCCTCTATCATATTTGTCCCTGAAACATAGCTGTAATGTGGGCACTGCATTCTTCCTGTGTGACTAGCCTTACAGAGGGTATCCCACTACATTAACTTTCCTACCTTTAGATGCAGGAAATTAGTCCTAGTCTTTTCCTGGTGGCATTTCAGACCATTTAGACCTCTTTGAAAGGAAGGTGGGGGGTATTTGTTGATGATTCTGTGCAAAGGAAGGGTGGGCGGTGTTTATTGATGGTGCAAACGAGAGGTGAGGTACTTCTGAAAATCAGCTGTTGCTGGTGCCCTATGGGAAACAACTTTGTATGAGCAAGTGAGTACAGATTTAGTAGAGCATATAGTTTAGCATCACAAATATCTCCGTCATTGCCAGTGAATTTATACAGTTGCTCATTTGGCTCCAAGTGCCAGTGTCATTTAGAAGCCTGTGTATGGGCGGAAGCTATCAGTAGCCTGAACATGCTAACTGTGACGTGTGACGTATTTACCACGTGTGTTAAATGTCTACTTGCTCTGTATGCTCATTCTCCTTGATGTAACTCACTGGCACGGATTTGAATCACTAGGCGAGGCAAATTAGAGCATGTCTGTTTTTATAAGGGAACTCTCGTGACTCCAGGGGATGGAAATTGTGTGGGATCTGGTTCTCTTGTTTTAACAGCCTGAGCCATGCAGGTGTTGGTCAATGGGTCTTTTAACTGTCATCAGTTATTTCATCAGCGAGCTAAACATATGGTTTACTAACTAGCATTTTAGAGAGACGCCATTATCAGGAAAAGCTTATGACAAAGAAGAGGTAATGAAAGATGGCCCTGTCGGGCTCCAAGCATGGGAATCAGGCCTCAAGACAGACACAGACGAGCTCTGCGTTTCTCCCTCAGCAAGTGCAATGTCTGAACTTGGAGCTTTGGCCGCAGTCCCTGAGTGCATAGTCTGTGTCCTCATTTTGCTTTCATACCAAAGCTCACTTGTTTCTCTGTACTGGGGGAGCGGGGCAGCTCACCACACAGCACGATGCCACTTCCTATTGGTTTGTGAGAAACGTGTGCCAGTAAGAACAATAGGTAAGAGATAATTTGATACTTCTTGCCTTGTAGCTTTTACATTGTCCCAGCAACTGCTCCGAAAACTTCACGAATTACTTGATTTATAGTCCCAAAAGGATTGGTGAGTAGCTGTCGGAACTCAAACCTATCAACATGGCGGCAGGATCCATGCTCTTAACCACTTCGTCAGGGATTCAAGTTATCAGAATCCCCTGGTGAGCTTGTCCCTGGGCCTCAGCCACACCGTATTGGGGTGAGGCTCATCATTGCCGTCTTTAGCAAGTTCTGGAGTGAAGCTGACACAGTTGTTTCTGACTCAAGGGCCACACTTAGAAAACCACTGTCTTCTCCTGTGCCTCCTCCCCTGCAGCTGGTAATAAAGAGGTACACAGTGTAAGCAGAGAGGGATGAGAAGATGTCTTTTCAAAGGATGGTCGTCTCAGAGGCAGGTGCCCCGTTTCATGCCAGCTTCGGGCCTGATCTAGCCTTTCTAGAAAATGTCAGACACATGTTAGTAGGTGTGCCTCGGCAGAGCAGAGTATGTGCTCTTATGGCCATGCACTAGTGTGATGTAGGGGTTGCTCCTACTGTTTGTGTGAAGGTAGCTTGGGACCAGGCTCCCAGAAGTGGCTCACTCTGGATTTCAATGGAAAAAAAGTCTTGACCAGAAGTAACATTTCAACCCCCTTTGGCCTTAATACTTCCTTAGAACATTTCCTTTTTTGTGGTTTTCATAGTGTTTTGTCATGACTTTTAAAGGCAGAGAAAGGACAGGTGGAGAAGGTTTGGACAAAGGGTGGAGTCTTCGGAGCTGTGCTTTATTTCCCTTGGCCAACTGGAAGGAGGGGGCAGAGGCTGCTCAGTGGGGCCAGAAGAGCTCTGAACTTAACCGTGCCAAGTTGCCTGCTGTTGTGTTTCCTGGGGACAAGGGGAGAAAGGAAGGGAGTCAGGCTGAGGCCACGGGCTAGAACTCTCCACTTGTGACACTTCTGTAAGCTGTTTGTGTGTACGGGCTTTGAACCTAACTCCGAGTCAGTGTGGAAGCTCTTAAGGGACGTGCATGCCAGTTGCCCCAGACAATCTGCACATTCACGTTCACTTGGAAGGCTTCTCCTGGCTTGTCTCTGCAGGGTGTGAAAGGTAGGTGGTGGTGATCCAGCTTTCCAAGGGCCAGCTGTGCTTGTGTGTGTCACCGTTATTGTCAGAAGACATCAGCCCTTTCCCGCTAGTTGACAGAAATCCTGCTGAGCTGGGCTCAGTCTTGTTGAATGAACTGGTGTCAGGGAGTTCTCCTGTGGTGCTCTTAAAGGTCACCCTTTGCTCACTTCTTTTTTAGTTCACAGCTACATTTTTTAGGCTTCATGTGGTGTGCTGGTTATGCCAAAATAAAGAGCTGGATCAAAGACAAGACATTTCTTGATCATAAGGCAAAGGATCAGTCTGTCTTTTCAGATCCAGAAAGCTAATAGATAAAGGATCCAGGAGTCACTGTCTACATAACTGGCTAGCTCCCAGAATCCAGCGTAGCCTTTAGAGCAGGGCTGTGAACGTAACCTTTGGAAGGTTTGGTTTTATGTCTAGCTTTGTGTTCCATGAAGCTTGCTCCCAGAGTCAGAGTCTCTGCCAGACACACTAAGTCCAACTTTGTCCTTATTTCCTCCTCCTGAGTTCCATCAATCATGAAGTAGAAGGGGTGTGGAGACAGCGGAGGTCTGGTTCACATTCCGTAGTCATTGGCAAGTCCAGCTGGCTGTGATCTGGCTGTGCTTGAAAAGGACAGGCTTATCAACTCCTAGCTTTTTGACATGGCACCTCATTGTATTCTTCCCAAAGTTATGTCATTGTCACACAGTTATTTAATAAAATCAAAGTCCAGTTAGCCAAAACATACCCCAGACAGCTCCCCGATACCTCTCGGGCCTCTTTCCCCTCACTGAGTGATCCGAAGCCTCCTCTCGCCAGTGTTTATCATTCTGTTTTAAAGTAGGATCTCATTTGGCTCCTGCTTATGTTCTTAATTTCCTTGATTTTCCTTCTGCCTCTGAGGGTGGGATGGGCTGAGAGCGTTATTGATTTTGAACCACCTTGTTTCGGTGTTTCCCGCCCCTGCTTTCAGCTTTTCTGTTACGATCGATGCACAGTAGGCATAGGAGCCAAGGTTACTCTTCAAGTGCTCATTGACACACAGTCGTCTTAGGAAGTTTTCATGGCACATGTTGGTGCTATCCAGACTTTAATTCAGGGACAGTGAAATTCACCAGGAGTCAGGCCTGAATCAATCTGAACTTTCTCTGTTGAGTTACTATGTGGGAAGAAGCAGTTCTTAAGAGTCCCGATTCCTGATTTATGTCTCCAGAGCTTGAGGTAGTGATTCAGGGTATGATTAATGTGAAGGGAAGAAGTTCAGATGCTGGGAAAGGAAGAGAAGAGATAAAGATGAATTAGATGCTGAATATATAAATTAGTAATTGAGATGTCAATTGCAGGTCAAAATCTAACAGATTAGCACACCGATGATTCATGAGAAAACTAAGTCATGTTAGACTAACCTCATTTTCCTTCATGGTAGAATTACTTTAGTGAAAGAAGACCAGGACAGAAAAGAATGACAGTGAGTGGTTTCAGAATAAAGCATAATGAAACCTTGTGAGCACAGGAGAGACATGTGAATGAGAAAATGTGGCCATTAGTATTTATAACTAAACGGGTAACTATCCCAACAGGCAGCCAATCTGCAGTTGGTAATTAAGATCTGAGACTGTGCCATTACCTTACTAATTTCCCATTTTTATCAATGAAATGATTTATCCATTCATATTTATGTTGTTGTCTGCTTTTGCTAGGCACTTACATATCCAGAAAACATACAAATCCTATTTTCAGCTGATGTGAAATGGTGTGTATCTTGGATGACTATCAGGATTTAAAGACCAGAATGACTGTTCTCTGTGAATTTAATATAGGAAAACATATATTCCTTAATATGAATTCAAACACTCAAGTGTGAAGAAGGCTTAAGGATTCAGGTTGTCTCTGTCTCTGAGTGTAATAGACATTGATATGAAATAGAAAAACTGGTAAAATATTGATAAACTCAACATGGTAACTCAGACCTGGAGGCTAAAGCAGAAGAATGCAAGTTCCAGGCCAGCTTGGGCTACTTACGAGTTCCTGTATTTTAAAAAAAAAAAAAAAAAAAAAAATTGACCAAATTTTCCAATTGGTATTTTGTTTGTTGGGTCAGAGATGAGTTTCTTGTGTTTCTACAGTTTAAGATATTGAGAACATACCATTTTTATTCCAAAAACAATAAAAATGTGTGTGTATGCGTGTGTGCAGGCATGCTCAGAGAGAGACTGACTTCATTTTATAAAAGTGTAAGGGGTTGGCTGCTGCTCCTAACTCCAGCTTGGAGTGGAGAGGGGCTGGGGAGGCGGATAATCTCCTCCATTCATAAATGCTGCTCCCTAATTGGCAACATTATTAATAGAGTAACCCCCTACTTCCTGGCAGGAGCCAGCTCCCTGCCCAAGGTGGCCTATTCTCCTGCTGGCTTAGCCCAGCTAGCAGCCTTCCATCATGACAAAGTCCCCTCAGCCAGGGCTGCCGTTCTGCAGCTGCCCTGAGAGGTGATCCAGTGGTGGACTTGGCGCGTCATCTCACACATCTTCAGCCCATTTTCTTTTCTTCCTTCTGTCTTTTGTTTTTGTTTTGTTTGAGGCAAGGTCTCACTCACTGTGTAGACCAGGCTAACCTCAAAACTCATAGAGATCCACTTGCTTCTTCCTCCCGAATGCTAAAATTAAAAATGTGTGCCCCCACTCTCCACTTCAGGCCAAGTTTGCGTCCACTAGAGTCACTTGCCTCACTCGTTACCAGGGACAGTACTTCGTAAGGAGGTTGTAAAGACAACGTCTCCTCTCGCCAAAGTAGCATTGCTCCCATTGGCTCGTGTCCCTGTTGTGTGGCCCCTCCTGTCCACCCAAAGGTTTCCTCGAAGTGGGAAGAGCAGTAGTAACTGGGCACTTAACTCTGCAATTCCAGGTATGCGCTAACTGGTGTACATGGCTGTCATATTTAATCCTTTAGTCGGCCTATGAGAGGTGGGGGTCCGTATTTATGCCCATCTCACAGCAGAGGAAACCAAGGCACAAAGAGGTTAAATATTACTTTTAGTGGCAAAGCTAGGACTTCAACTTAGCAGTCTTGTTCTAAACCCCTGGGTCTCTGGAGTGGCTATTTTCCATTCTGGGGTGGTGCAGATCCAGGGCCTTCGCTACTTCAAAATTCTCTCACTGACCCAGCTTTTCCTTTGACCCGCACTCACACCTTACTTCTTTTCCCTTGTTTCTTGAATTATTTCTTTAATCCTTTCCCAAAAGCCTTTCATCATATAAACAAAATATTTTATGCTTTTCTCCCTGTTCTGGAGCAGGAAGCTTGGCCTGCACTTAGGGTTTGATGGAGCACATACTTTCAACCCAACATGTAGGTCATCAGACAGTCACATGGCTTTTCCAGAAGAGCTGTGTGCTCTTGGGATTTCTATACTGCCTCTGCTGTGCCCTCCCACGCCTGTGGAAGAGCCATCCCCATATAACTCCGTAGGTAGAAAGCAGGAAGGAAAGACAGTACTCTCATCCTGATGCACACACTCAAAGGTTAAGGGCACGTGTTTCCTGGGTGGACCTGAATCGCTCTCAGAAACTCTTCTAAAAGTATAGTCCAGTGCAGAAGGTCTCTAAGAGCCAAAGCTGTGACATCAAGTGCATGGGCTGTCTTAGCTGAGCCATCTGACTGACTTACCGTTTAAGTAATGTTAGGCAAAGTTCATCTTGTTAGTTCTCAGTGTTCCCAGTCAACAGTTCCCAAGTGGTAGCTAGTTTGTGACTGAGGTAGACTAACCCTTGTTACCGATAATTTCGCTGTTGCATTTGGACTTTTGGTTTTCCCTGGTGGAAGTATTCCTCTGTCCCTCACTGCAGCGGTGCCGAAACCATCACCTGACTTTCTCCTAACTGCACAGAATGCCTTGCTTGTTTGTTTGTTTGTTTGTTTGTTTGTTTGTTTGTTTCAGACTCTTCCACTAGATCCCAGGCTGGCCTCAGATTTGCGCCAGTCCTCTTGGCTCAGCCTCCTGAACGCTGGGATTAGAAGCATGAGCCAGAATGCCCAGCTCTACTTTTGCCTTTTAATGTCACAATATATCCTTAGGCTGCTTTTCAGAACTGGCCTTTCTTCCTGCCTTTCATCCATAGTGCTCCCTATCCAGTGTGAGTGCTCCCTATCCAGTGTGAATGCCCCCATCCAGTGTGAGTGCTCCCTATCCAATGTGAGTGCTCCCTAGTGTCTGCTTTGTCTTCATTCTCCTTCAGACCTCCATGCGGATGTCCAGGGCTTAAGCTAATAAGATTGCATTACTGTTATCATGAAGGCCGCTTCCCCTGACACTCACCTAATGCATTGGGAAACTACTATACCACATATACAGAACAGGAAAATTAACTAGTGTTTTAATTTAAAATAAATGAAAGTGGTATGACTTTTTGTCTTTTTTTAACTTGCTCAATTTGGTGAGTTTGTGTATCCGTATAGCACAGTATGAAGTATGATTGGGATATTCCCATCATACTTCAGAGTTGCCTGGTATCATTTCCGCGCAGACTCCCTCCGTGTGCAGAGCCCCCCTTGCGCCTCTCGCTGTGTGTTAAGTTCCTTTGGTTTGTTGAAATGGAATCATAGCGTATTTTCTCTTGTGTGTCTGTCTTTCATTCAACCCAGTGCTTCTGACATTCACCTATTAGTTGATTGTTTTAGTAGTTCAGCCATTTTATTGAGCAGTATGAAAGCGTATGAATATATCATATTTTAGTCATCTATTTTCCTAATGACAGGCATTAGGATCAGCTCCAATTTTTAATAGTTATAAATATAATTTCAGTGAAAATTTTCTACAACTTTGTTGGTAGCCATGTGCTTTTATTTATTTTAGGCAATTAACTCATTTGTGTAAACCTCACAAAAATCCTAGTTTTCTGTTGCATTGTTCATAGCCCTGCTGCCAGTATATCAGAGTTCTCCTTGCACTGCGTGATCACCAATGGCTGATACTGTGCCTGACTTTAAACAGCCCCCACCCCTGTTTTTTTGTTTGGTTTGGTTTATTGAGAAAGTGTCTCCTGTAGCCCAGGCTGTCTTTGAATTCCTGATCCCTCCTGGTTTTGCCTCTCAAGTGCCGGGATTACAGAGATGTGGCACCACACCCAATTGCAATTTTTTTGTTTTTGTTTTTGTTTTTCAAGACAGGGTTTCTCTGTGTAGTTTTGGTGCCTGTCCTGGATCTTGCTCTGTAGACCAGGCTGGCAGAGATCCACCTGCCTCTGCCTCCCGAGTGCTGGGATTAAAGGTGTGCGCCACTGCCGCCCGGCTCAATCTCCATTTTGTAGATGAGAAAATGTAAGGATAATAAAGTTGTGGAGAAGTGAGATGCACTAAGGGCCTTGGTGCAGGATCCTTCCCTGCTCACGTCTTCCTTAACCTCGAATTTGGTCTTTGTGAATATGACCTAACTCTAGCTGGTCTTAGAGCCATTTTTAATGGACACAAAGTCTTTACTCCATACAGAGGCACTCTCATTTTGTCATTGGAAGCACCACTAAGGTCAGGGAGACCCCCTCACGTGAAAACACCTGATCACATAGCTTCCTGTGGTCAATGCTGTTTCGTCTGCTCATGGGAGGCCTTTTCTGCCTGGAGGGCTTCCTACGTTTGTTGTGTGTCAAGACGTGTGCTTGTAGTTAAGAATTTATGGTTGAAGAAAATACAATGTC
>CABHPP010138863.1:0-41867 GCA_902168425.1 Peromyscus attwateri | reverse complement strand
CGACAGTAGTCGGTTTTCCCATCTCCATGAAAAATAGCTGAGAATGTCGACTTAGAGGAGGAAAAGGCTGATTTTGGCTCACAGCTTCAAGGTTTTAGTCCATGGCTGGCTGACTCAGTGCTTTGAGGGCCATAGCAAGACTGATACAGCATGGAGAAAGGGGCTTGGCACAGGGAAGCCATTCACCTCTGACAACCAGGAAGCAGAGGTGACAGGAAGGAGCCAGAGCCAGGACATACCGACCCACACCAGGTGACCCACTGCCTCCACCTAGATGGTGACGATGTAAGGGCTCTAGCCTTCATGATCGTTTTTTGTTGTTGTTGTTGTTGTTTTTGTTTTTTTTGTTTTTTCTGGAAACATCCTCACAAACACAGGCAAAGGTGTGCTATACTAATCGCTTATGTCTTGATCTAATCAAGCTGACAATCCTCATTAGCCATCAAAACTATTGTCCAGAACAAAATGTGCCCACTGTGCTTGCCTACATCAGTCACTTGACTGCATTTCTCTACAGCAGAGTGTTTTGCCAACTAATGCGTCGTAATTGAGAAATTATAAAGGCAGCCATTGGTGACTAGTTCTTTGAACCATACTTTACTGGGGAAAACTTCAGATCTTTTACCTGGGAAAGCATGGACTGTGGTACCTCATGTTGACTGCCCATTGTCCCCTCTCACATAGAAGTTTCCTCACTTACAGAATTTTGGAACAAAGCCCCCGGCGGTGGTGGCGCACGCCTTTAATCCCAGCACCTGGGAGGCAGAGGCAAGCAGATCTCTGAGTTCAAGGCCAACCTGGTCTACAGAGTGAGTTCCAGGACAGCCAGGGCTGTTGCACAGTAAAACCCTGTCTCAAAAAACCGAAGGGGGAGTGGATTTTGGGACAGTAGAATCAAGGTATCAATCTGTGTAAATTTCTTAAAGGTATTTACAGTTCTAAATGTCTGTCATGTTATTTACCCAGCAGTGCCAATATAACCAGATGCCAACCAGGACAGACATGTATGAATATAATAGTAGATCATTTGAATTTTGAATTTATACCATTGGTCCCTTTTAATTTTTTTTCTGTGTATTTGTGTGTGTGTGTGTGTGTGTCCGTGTGTGTGTCCGTCCATGAGTGTGGCACAGCGTATGGAGGTCAACTTGTGGGAATCCATTCTACTCACCTAACCTCACTGAGCCATCTCTCTGGCTGTGTTGGTGTCTTTTTTGGTTTTTGGATTTGTTTGTTTTTTAATCAAAACTACAGGCAATTTTTTTTAATTTGAGAGAGAGAGAGAACGAACCTCAGGGTTCCTGTACAGGTCAGAGGACAGCCTTTGGGAGTCGTTGGCTCCTTCCACTTGGTTGGATCTAGGGGTCGAACTCTAGTAGCCAGATTTGGCAACAGTCGCCTTTTCCAGCTGAGTCGTCTCACAGGCCCACGGGTTCCTTCTAAACCACATTTTAACACACTAAAATGGTAAAGAGCATTTTCAGAATAAAAGGAGCTGTTTACAGCGCGTTGGAGTTCTGAAGAAGGAGAGGCTGTTTTGCTGATTTTCACTTTTAAAAACTGCTTCATTCTGAGTGCTCATGCTTTTGATTAGCTGCCAGCAGCACACATTCCTTTGAAAACTCAGAGCACTGCTTTTCTGGTGTGGACTTTTTTCACTGAGGATTATCCTAGTTTAGTTTCACTGAATTATGAAGTATATGGAAAATATGTTTTTTCAAGAACTGTCAGAATATCCATCTTAGGGAGGAGGCAGAACTCCCAGGAAGGGAGTTATCTGTGTCTCCTGGAGAGGGAATAGAAAGCCATTCGTCTTGGTTTTATGTATGTATAGATATCACTTTGTTTCTGCCCCTCCTTCTTCTAAACCACAACTGAGTTAGGGTAAAAGTGAGTAAGGGTGAAGTCCCAGGGCTGTGGGGAAGCAGGAGCGACTGAATCCTACCAGCTTAGATTCATAGCAAGACAGCCAGTGAAGTATTAGGTACTCTAACTTGACCACTGCTTAGTGATTTGGAGCACTTTACTCAGAAGACATTCAGAGTTAGTCACTCTGCAGCAGAAACAAAGTCCTGCTAGACCTCAAGCCTTTGTATTTAGCTTAGCTGTGCTAGACCTGACCATCTTAATTACCCACCAAACTATCGATTGAAGCATGGGTTGCATTCTCAGTGTGGCCTGTATCTCTCCCCTCATGTTAATTCTTTGGGTGAAGATGGTATTTCTCTAATGAATGCCCTGTGCTTTTAAGCCCTTTTCTTGAAGTGTATAGATAACTAGCAATTTGGCTAACTGCCTTTTTGAGATTCCTGTGTAGAATTAAAGTTGGGTTTACCAAGCATGCATCCATAGGCAAGACGTTTGGAGACTAGTATGCTAAGGGGTCTTTATATTTATTTACCTTATGCTCAGGGTACATTATCATGCAATAGAGTGTAGTAATTCCATCTATAAATAGCCCCGTTCACATGGTGATCTCTTACTAAATGTTTGGATGACCGTATGGCTTTTCTTCCATTGCATGCAAAGGAAGTCCTCCATCCCTTTCTGCCTTCAATCAGAGCACTTAGATATTCAGCCTGTTAGCACGTTCATTTCAGGGAGACAATTCTGATTCAGGGTGTTAGCTTAGAAACAGCATATCCAACCATCCGTACAGAGTCAGCATTGCTCTTCATCTCTGCCTACCATCGTACTCACAAATCTAGAAATTGTCATGTGCCAAGTTCACTCCTGAGAAAAATGGGCCCTTGCCACCAGGGAGGGAAAGAAGTAAGTCACTCAAAACCATTAGCAGAAGATTAGGGATAGAAATAAGAGAAACTATCATCCATGATAAACAAAGAAAGTGAATACTGGAAGTATGAACCTTTCTAAACCCTAGTGACTGAACCCGATAGCCTGTGAAACCTTGTACCAGATTGACAGACTTTTTCTGTAAATGACCTTCACTAGCCATAGGCTCTCTGTTATGGCTCCTCAGCTGCCATGACAGAGTGAAAACAACCACACATGTGCATGAATGACTGTGACTGTGTTTTGATAAAACTTTATTTAACAAAAACTGGCAGCAGGCTGGATTTGGCCTGCAGGCCCTAGTTTGTACATCCCTAGTCTAGAATAGCAGAAGAGCCAGTTAAAACACTGATTGTCCATTCATCCCATTTCTGATGTAGGTTTGGGAGAGGGCTCAATTGTTTTCATTTCTCACAAGCTCCCAAGGGATGCTAATGCCATTCTCTCAGGGACTATTCAATGAAATCCACCCAGAAGGAATGAGATTGTCTGTCTGTCTGTCTCTCTCTCTCTCTCTCTTCCCCACCACCCCACCCCGTGTGTGTGTGTATATGTGTGTGTGTGTGTGTGTGTGTGTGTGTGTGTGTGTGTGTGTGAGAGAGAGAGAGAGAGAGAGAGAGAGAGAGATGGTTTTTCTGTCCCTTGGAAGGGAAATTGTGTGTTTAAAACTTAGTATCACTCTTATAAATTTCAAACAGTCATTTTGGGGGAATTTTCTTGCTATCTCTCTGAGGCCGGGTCCCACGCCTCCTCCTAAGTGAGTTATCAGAACACCTCCTCGCTCATCCTTCTTATCAGGGTACATTCTGCTCACTGGTCACAGCTCCGGGACTCACATGGCAGAGTAGGCAAGCGATAAGGAGCGGACAGCCCTCCCTTCTGCTTTGTTAGGAAGGGCCATGGCTTCAGCAGCTCTGCCTTGTGAAGCACTCACTATTTCAGGTGCGACCTGTATCTTAACTCCACGGAAAATGAGCTGCAGGGTGCTTAGGGGCTTTGCTGGAGTCCTGAGTTAGGGCTGGGAGAGTGGTTCTTATAGACTTCTCCTGGCTTCCTGCCTCTGGAAGAGAAAAGTGCAAGAACGCTTTTCTTTGAACTGAGTGGGGGACTTGCTGGGGCCACAGTGACTACTGGTGACATCAGCATGAGTAGCACCGCCTGCTGGGGTCCGGGTGGAGGCCTGGAGCAGTGGCGAGGCCCGACTGACCTGATTCTAATTGGCGACATTGAGCTGATGTTATTGTTGGCGCGGGCAAAGCCATTACTCAGTGGTCTCTGTTGAAGTGACTCTTTGTTAGAGCCCTGCTCCCAGCCCCAGCCCCTGCCTCCCTCCCACTCTTCTCTGCCTCATCCAGCCTGAAAGGGAGCCCAAAAGACAGAAAAAAGGAAGACATTCTGGTGGCCAAGGCAGAGTTGCTGAAGTCTCTTTTGTGCAGTGATAGGGTGAGGAGAGATTTTAAACACATCTGAATGTGTCATGAGTTCCGTTTTCTTTTCAAAGCCCTTGCATTGCTCAAAGACTCAGTTTGCCGCTTGAGTAAATGACCCAGGGTAGGAAGATGCTGCGTCTGTGTTCCTCTGATTGTCTCACCAGTCTGCTCTCTACTTCCCCTTCCCACGGGAAGAGATCTAACTTAGAAGCAGCAGGTAATGTTCCTCCAGTCAGCAGGGCCAGGGCCTTGGCATTCTCTTAGGGGCCTCATCTCTGTGTAGGAATATCTGGGAGGCCCCAGGGAGGCAATGGAATGCTACTGGTGTGGCCCCAGGGAGGCAACAGATTGCTACTGGTGTGTGTATGCAGTACTCTACAGGTGTGGGAGGGATTCCCATATAAACATCCACGTCTTGTTATTTCCTCCTAAGAGTCTATTGCATATGTCTAGAAAAGCTCATCCCCCTGCAGGAAGGAACACTGTTTTCCTCAAGCTTCAGCTGCTGTGTGTTTGGGGTTTGCGGGGGTTACTAAGCAGATATCATGCCCTTTTCCAAGCAATAAGCAATGGCAGGGAGCTGCTAGCTGGCTAGCCCTGCAGGAAGTATCCTTAAAGCCTTTGTGTGACAGAGAGGAAGGGTTGCCTGCGGGCATGCAAGGGGAGGAGTTCACACATGTGTGCCCAAGTCCTAGGTGTGTGGACCCAAATGTCATGACATGTTGCATGTTTTTGTTCCTTTTACTCTGTGTGTGTGGGGGGGGGGGGGGTGGTGCGCGCGTGCGCGCGCGCACACACACACACACACACACACACACACACACACACACATGCCTGTACACAGTTTTCTCTTGACCTTTATTGGGAACTCACTCGTCTAACACTTGTGTTTCTAGCTTTTCGTTGTTTATTTTTCCTAGGACACTCTAATGTAGTAGATTTTGCCAAGCTAAACTCTCTTCTTCTCTCCTATTGAAAATGCATGAATAATGTGTGTGAAAACTGCCCTCACTGACTTTGGAAATGGTCCCTTGAGACAAGCTTTGGCGTCTGTGATGCTTGATTTAAATCTTCCCTGTGCAGGGCATGACCTAGAACAGGTTATTGGAACTTCTTTAAGTGTCGTTTTCTCTCTCTTCAATTGGGAAATAGAAATTTGTTGGGGAGCCACTAAGATTGAGATTCTCAAATGAAACATTACCAAACCAAGCTTTATATTGTATTGATTGACTGAATCCCTGTAACTGCCTTTGGGTTTTAAATGGGAAAAAGATCATTCATAAACTTTCTCAGAGTCACATAAGTAAGAAACGGAAAACTGGAGTTTGAGCCCAGTGTTGTCAGCATCTGACATCTGAACTCTGATTACCATGCTGTGTGCTGCCTCTAAGGGGCGTGTGTGTGTGTGTGTGTGTGTGTGTGTGTGTGTGTGTGTGTGTGTGTGTTTACATAAATTGTGGTTCTCACATTTGGCAAGTTTTTACTAACACAAAACTATATTGAAAAGTTACAATTCAGCTATCAATATCTCTGACTGTTCTTATGTACAGTCTCGAAATAAAAAGTTTACTAAACCTATTAAAGGCCCAGATGCTATCGCAGCCACCACAATGCTTAATTCAGTAAGTACCGTCAGGAGTTTGTGGGTGCAAAGACCTTAGAAACACGCCTGCTCCGCCCTCCCTTGTTCTTCATTACTAAGAGGGCTGGAAGCTAATGAGCCGTGCAAGACCCTGAACCGTGTTCCACGGGCTTCCAGATTCAGGCTGTGTGTAGACTGCTCTCTTTTCAGCCATAGCTTTTATTTTTTCTTTGAAACCCGTTACTAATGATACTGTTTTATTTGTATTTCTGTTAGCTGTTATAAAAAAACTGCCAGGGAATATAGCAAGACTCTCCAGATAAGAATGTCACAGATACTTTTGCATAGTTCACATTAGGTTTACATTTTCAATGCTCTATAAATCTGAATCTTAGGCATTGTCACACTATAGACTGGAGAGAAAGGAGTCCCCTGGTTACCATCAGGTTGCTGTGTAAAGCTGCCGCTGTGGTAACATCCCTCTGTGATTTGAAGGGACACAGCAGTGCTTCTTGTACGTCAGGTGATGTTGTCCCTAGTCCACTGATGAGAGCACCGCCCCGAGTCAGAGCACCTCCCTCAGTCCCACAGCGGTGCCAGGCCAGGGGCCTTCAGGAGCCCCTCCCTCTCTCCCTCCTCCTCCTCCGCAGAAGGGCTTCATTTTCTCCTTATTTTACACACATGTCACTAAGCGGAGGACGTATTCGGCTTTGCTGCCACTGCCCTGCTCCACACTGTGCCCCGGAGAGGAAGAGAGCGCTCAGCACCATCCCTACCTCGGCTGGTTGTAGGTGTTCACACACCAGCAGCTAGCGGGTGGGCTTGTTTAGAACAGTGGTTCTCAACCTGTGGGCCGCATATTAGTCCTTTGGAGGTCACATATCAGGTATTCACATTACGATTCAAAGCAGTAACAAATTTACAGGTATGAGTAGCAATGACATAATTTGATGGTTGGGGTCACCACAACTTAAGGAACTGTATTAAGGGTCGCAGCATTAGGAAGGTTGATTTTTTTTTTTTTTCCGAGACAGGGTTTCTCTGTGTAGCTTTGCACCTTTCCTGGAACTCACTTTGTAGACCAGGCTGGCCTCGAACTCACAGAGATCCACCTGCCTCTGCCTCCCGAGTGCTGGGATTAAAGGCGTGCGCCACCACCGCCCGGCATTAGGAAGGTTGAGGACCACTGGTCTAGAGGGTTAAGATGGGGTTTGCTACAGGACCTACCTTTGTCTACTTTCTGCACCCTGCCTGGTGGTTTCTCTCTCTGCACACACGGCAGGACTCAAAGCAGTAGTTTTGTGTGAAATGATGAAAGACTTCTTTAACAGGAAGCACTCCATCCATCTGAGATGGATGCAGGCACAGGAAAATGGCTTAATGACTACATGACAGCAAGCTCTGTATAAGATATGCACAGTAGGCCAACTGCATGGGATTCTGGGCCAAATCAAACAGCATTCATTTCCGGACAGAGACAGGGTGGATATCTATAAACAGAGAATTTCAGTTGTAAGGGAATTTAGGGCTTTTCACTATTTCTCTTCACTAATCCGAAGGTAGAAGATTCCAGAATGTTAGTAGGAAATCAGGGCCTAAAATACAGCTCTACGGCTGCTAGCAAACAAAATACAGACTAGGTCATTGAAGACAGAACTGTGAATCCCCTCTAGTTAATCAGCTGAGCTTTCAGCCAGAGGCCTGGCTTTGTTTTTAACTGATTTTCTACAGATTGAGCATCAATAACTTGAAAATCCAAAAGTTTCATAATCCCAAACTTTCTGAGACCTGACATGAGTCCACAAGTGGAAAATTCCTTGCCATAAAACTGTTTTCATACACAAAATTACTAAAAACATCTTATATAAAATGACCTTTAGGCTCCATGTATAGGGCATATATAATGCTTCAGCCAACTGCACATTTGGACTTGGGTCCTCTCTCAAGATGACTCGTTGTATAAATGGATGTAGTCTAGAATCTGAAATATTACCCAAAGCATTTTTGGTAAGGGATACACAACCTGAGTATCCCTTACCAAAAATGCTTTGGGTAAGAGATAAGATACCTGTCAACAAGTGTGCTCACCAACGCTTGTTTGCATGTCTGCATGTATGTGTATATGTATGTGTATATTCATGCATACATACTCACGCATGCTAACTTTGAAAATAATGAACAAGGATTTCTTAGGTGTGGTTTTGCTTTTTTTCCTAGAAAATGATTTTGTAGAAAAGCAAATTTGGGTCTGGGAAGATGGCTCAGAGGGTAAACAAACTGCTTGCTAGGCAAGTGTTGAGGATCTGAGTTTAGATCTCCATCTTCCACATGAAAAGCGGGGTGTGGTGATGCATGCTTATAATCTGAGTGCTGAGAGACCGCAACAGGAGTTAGGAGCTTGCTGGCTAGCCAGGCCAGTCAGCTGGTCAGTTCCAGGTTCAGTGAGAGGTTGGTTTTTATATGTGTGTGTGTGCGCGTTTTGTTTTGTTGGTTTTTCAAGACAGGATTTCTCTGGTTAGCTGTAGCTGTCCTAGAACTCACTCTGTAGCCCAGGCTGGCCTCGAACTCACAGAGATCCACCTGCCTCTGCCTCCCAAGTGCCGGGATGAAAGGTGTGTGCCATCATGCCTAGTTAGAAATCATATCTCAACAAGTAAAGGCAGAGGCCAGGAGTGGTGGTGCATACTTTTCATCCCAGAACTTAGGAGGCAGGAGAATCTCAGTGAGTTCCAGACCAGAGATACATAGTATCAACTAATAAAATAGAGGCAGTGGCCGGGGCGGTGGTGGCGCACACCTTTAATCCCAGCACTGGGGAGGCAGAGGCAGGCGGATCTCTGTGAGTTCGAGACCAGCCTAGGCTACAGAGTGAGTTCCAGGACAGGCTCCAAAGCTACACAGAGAAACCCTGTCTCGAAAAAAAAAAAAAAATAGAGGCAGTGAATACTAGGGGAAGATTCTCCACACAGGCACACATGTGTGTGCATATATCACACATAAAAAAAGAAAGAAAAGGCATTTGTTTTCCTCATCAGCTGGTGAAAATTACGGTGTTAGGTTTGTTTATGTTTGCTTTAGAAAGAGAGCTGACTTAGAGGATTTACTTTAGACACTTGTTCTCTGAAAGGGAGTCAGAGAACACAAGGAAGGGAGGGAGGCAGCTGAGTGTGGTGACCCACTTTATACTCTGGGTTATGAAGCCCAGCTTACTACATGGTAACTACGCATTCACGGACAACAATTTCACATTTGTGGGCCTTGGTTCCTTCTGTAAACAGAGATGATGGTGCAGCCCACTGCAGATGATTGGTGGAGGGTTAGCCGAGTTTAACATAAAGCATATAGAGCAATCCTGACCCATGGCAAAGAGGTCCCTAAAAATTAGTTGCTCTTAAGCTGGGCAATCCCAGCACTTGGGAGTCTGAGACAGGAGGATGTCTGAGTTTGAAGCTAGCTTGGCCTAAGAGTGAGAACTTGTCTCAAAAAAAAAAACCAAAAAAACAAAACTTCAGCTGCTCTTACTGTCGTTTCTCATTGTGGTAAGAAGCACATAACGTTAAGTATATCCTCTTAGTAGTTCCTGCGACCGAGTGCAGTGCTGTGAGCGTTCACTAGACAGCGAGTGTCTGGAGCGTGCCCGTGCTGCAGGACACACACTGAAGCCTCACTGAGCATGCGTCCTCCTCTTCCTCCTAGCGTCAGACACTGCCATCTCCCTCCCTGTTACTGTGGGTTGGCTTGCTTCAGGTTTTTCATATACATAGGCTATTATCGGATTTGCCTTTCTGTGACTGGTTTATTTTACTTAGCATCACATCCTTGCTTTTTATCCACACCATAGCATGTGGAGAAAATGTTCTCACCGCTCATAAGTATCTTTCCAAAGTAGACTGTCCTGAGTGGATAAGAACATGCTGTTGTCTGTGTGTATCACATTCCCTTCTCCATCCATTCATCAGTACATACTTCAGGTGAGTCCATGTTTTGGCTGTCATCAGTAATGTTCAATAATCACAATCAACAGGGTGTCTGTTATTTCTTATACCTTAAATGCACATGGTATTTTCATTTCAACCCTGAAGTTTTAGATCAACTCCCTGTGCTTCTCCCAGAGGTAGAGAAGATGATATTAAATGTCTTGGGAGAAGGTCCAGGCTCGTTAATTAGCTACCTATTTGGACAACTAAAAAGGGGTATGTAATTAATTTATTCACAGTTGCTAGAGAGAGAGCCACAAGAATGAGTTAAAAATAAAGATTAATACCAGAATAAAATGAATATTCTTTAGAATTATATGTGTAGATTAACACATTTGTCCAAAGACAGAAATGTCTTATAAACTGGAGGAGAAAAATGGCATCAGCATCAAATTGTGATGGAGCTTTTATGGGGTACAAGCCATTGCTACATAATGGTCAATGGGAAGTCAAGAAAATTAGTCCTCTGACACTTTGGAACAAAAGAAAACAAAGGGCTGTGGAGACGGCTCAGTCAGTCAGGTGCTTGTCAAGCAAACGTGAGGACCTGAGGTACACACACCTCATGTGAAAAAGCCAGGTATGGTGTTGCTCGCTTATAATCTCAGCCTGTGTGTAGGGTGTGTGTTTGTGTGTGTGTGTGTGTGTGTGTGTGTTCAAAATGGACAGTGAAAAATTGGGTGCCGGGTAATGGTGGTATATGCCTTTAATCCCAGTACTTGGAAGGCAGAGGCAGGTGGATCTCTGTGAGTCTAAGGCCAGGCTGGTCTACTGAAGGAGTTCCAGGACAGCCAGGAATACACAGAGAAACCTTGTCTCAAAAAAAAAAAAAATACAGTTTTTTCATTCCACTCAAACATGTTTTACAATTTTATTTATGTGACTCGAATTATAAATCTATCCCATGTCACTTTGTAACATTTTACTATTGGTGTTAAGTCAGGTTTGATAACCATTTAGAAAACATATAATCATTAAAAGCAATCATAGGCCTACCTTTACAGATATGAAAAAAATACCAAGACATTTGAATGAGAAAGCAGGCCTCAGGACACCAGATGTCATGTGATGCCGTTTCTGTAAGCACATAGAAATGTACATGTATCCACAGAGAATGTCTTCATTGTTGAGACATTATTAGCAGGTGTATCCCAGAGTAGAACTGGAACTGACTTTTAACACTGTTTTCCCTTTTCTAATGACCATGTGTTAAGGAAACTCAAGTTTTCCAAGAAAGATGAGCCCTCTGCCTGCCAAGCTTTTGTGTGCATGAGATTGTGTTCACACGGTGCCGGACATTGAGGGAGTGAAGAAGGAAGTGGATAGTGGAGCAGAGGCACCAGTCACTGGAGTCCAGAGTGACCACAGAACACCATCCGGGTCTGAGTGACTGGTTCTGTTAGATGGGGACTGGGGCTACTGAGGAAGGGAAGCCATGCGATGCTTGGGGCGCGTTACCTTTCTTGTATGCACAATGGCCCTGGCTAAGCCAGCTGCTCCTAACTCTAAGACTGTTAACGCCATCTCCATTGGTTAGCTGTGAGGATTCTGGGGCTTACAAGTGCATTCAGTGATCTGGTTTTAATTATCGTCATTGCTCCTCAGATGTTAGCAGATGCAGTTAATTTAGGGGCCGTCTATTAACGCGTACTTGTTTCAGCTGGTTGATAACATGAAGTTCAAAGTTCTCTTCGGGTAAGCACCTGTCGTTGCCTCCTGTGCAGTAAGTCATTGGAAGTATCAAGACTTCCTTCCTTGTTCGTTGGCTTTAGAAATAGAAGGTTGTGCTAGAGGACCTTGGGAAGCTCAGTGTCCTGTCTCTGGCATTTGTGTGGTTCTCTCTCAGTACAGAAACAGTAGCACTTCTGGGGCTCTGCTCCTGCCCTGCCGAGCCACGGCCCTGCCCAGCCACGGCCCTGCCCAGCCACGGCCCTGCCCAGAGCACTGCGGCAGCCAGAGCTGCACTTCTCTCGCTCAGCCCCGAGTCTTGTCCCAGCTGACAAACACTGTGAGTGGAAGACAGCCAAGAACTGCAGTCTGTGTGAAACAAAGGCCTTTTAGAAGCTGGCTTTTGCCGAAGCAGAAATACCTTCTTCACCTCGCTTTGGCTCCAAGGTTCTTACAGCATCATCAGCTCTCTCAAAACTCATAATGTCTTCTTTTCACTGAACAGCTATCAGCCTGGTGGGAGACAAGTGTGTGATTAGTGCTTTGCGTGTGCAAGAAAGTGTACCATCCCTGTCTGTGAGCTGCCAGAGAGGAACCCTTTGGAAGTAGCTTTGTATGCTTGCTAATGGGTATTTTATCCTAGTTAGATCCAAATCTGATGGAGAGGAAATGCTACCTACAAGCGGAGCTGGTGTGAAAGGGCCACCCAGAGGTGCTGCCCTGCTCAAATAGAGGCCGTCGCTGCTTCCCTGCCCCCGGTGCTCAGAGAGTAAACAGAGTCACTCTATTGCAGAGAGCTCTGCTCTGTCATGGGCCAGCCTGAGAGAAGGCCAAAAGCAGTGTTTTTCTGGAAGGAAAAAAAATGAAAGCCTCCTAGAATTTCATCTCTGGACAGCATTAGCTTTGTAGTAAGAGGCCAGATCTTGCTTCCCCCGTGACCTTCCCAGTCACAGCCTGTTTGCTTCTATCAGAAATCCCTCCTTCCCACCCACGAGCACCCTGTGTTGTGGGAGAAGGAGGGCCTTTCCAGTCTTTCGCCTGGGGCCATGCCAGCCCTCAAGCTGTGGTTTTCTGAGTCTCCTTGCTATAGTGTGGCGTTTCCCACACCCAGCAAAGCAGCAGGAGGCATGGATATGTTGAGCAGGTCAGTTAAGTCATTTCCCCAGTCCCTCTCTCCAAGCACACTCAGCATGATAGACATCCACCTTCAGACCTGTGTTGTTGATAGTGTATATCTGAACATGTCATGTCTTGAGAAGGAGCTTCATCTAATTCTTCTTTCCTTTTATGAATGGTTATCAGGAGAATTAATCCCAATCATCTTGGATTGGTGGGGTTGCAGGATTGAGGGCAGACTGTAGGGCAGGGGAAGGAAGCCTAGGGAAGCTGATTCCTGCCACTGGTCTAAACACAATCACTTAAGGTCTGCTTTTAACAGACCCTAGTGTTTTTCTGGGCTGTTTCTTACAGATGTGATTGTTTTAATCCAGTTCCAATTAACCTCAGCTTTGGTGAGGTATCTAAAGACTTGTCTCTATTACTGAGTCTTTAACATTTCAGGTCATGCCCTGCTGGTATGTCACCATACACAGTTGTGATCACTTCATTGTCCATTGAGTGTCTACGAGTGTGGTCACCAAACCACAAGTCATAGCTTTTTACTGCCCTTGGAAAGAGAAACTGCTTCCTGAAACACAGTCCCTGCCGGTTGTATTGAAGCTTAAGCAAGCTTGAATCTGTGTAGACTGAAAATCAGTTAAATCGGGATTACAACCTCTCCCTAGCCAATACTGAGTTAGGCACGCTAGAGAGTTTTTCCCATATAATTAGAAATCTGTGGAAATACGCTCTTCCAGACACCATGGTGCCATCAGAAACCCATTTTCTCTCTTCTCCATCTTCAGCACGCTTTATTGACTGTGTTCATGCTGCCCCCATCTACCTCCGGCAGGTTATCAGTTCTAGAGGGAAGCCAAGCAGTGCCAGCTCCGACTGTAAACCAGCCGTCCTCCTGCGCTGAAGAACCACACCCAGACACTTCTGTTTAGATCCCATTGGCCAGAATTGTGACCATGCTTTTCTTCGGTAGAAGAGAAGCAGGAAGTGTAATTTTTTAAAGACACTTTAAGGGAAGCACACATTATTCGAACAGAATCTGAATAGTGTTAGTAGAAAGAAAAAGAAAAGCGGTAAGATAGAGGCCAGTTGAACCTGCTAAGTAAGAATTTCTCCACACTTGCTTCATTTTTGCTCTTCAAAGGACTTTGCACAAACTTTGCACTTGGAAAGTAAGCTTCCTTCCATTTGGGATCTGCAGGGGACTTGTTTAGACTTTGTCTGTGAAATAGATGTAAATACCACACACTCCAGGTACTGAAATCTAGAAAAAGGCCCTACCCACTGTTATATCTATATGTAAATACACATGCCTGTCTTCTGTTCTCCTATTATTGTTACAAAAAATCCAGTTGTTAATTAAAAAAAAAAAAAGAATAGCTGATATAGCACTCTGTGTGTGTGTGTGTGTGTGTGTGTGTGTGTGTGTGTGTGTTCTTCATTCATGGTGTAAATGTTTATTAAACATCAGATACTCTGGAAGGCACTGTGGGTACAACAGAAATTAATTGGGGGACTTGGAGATAGTTCAGTGAGTAAAGTATTTGCTGCACGAGCATGGGGACCTGAGTTCACATCCCTAGTACCTGCCTAAAGGCCAGCTCACACCCAAAGTTGACTTTAGCCTCCACATGTGCATTCATGTGTGCAAGTGTATGTGCACACCACACACACAGAGAGAGAAAGAGAGAGAGAGAAAGAGAGACAGACTGACTCTCACACACACACTCCCTTTGAAAAACTTTTTTTGTTTGTTTTTTGAGACAGGGTCTCACAGTGTTAACCCTGGCTGTCCTAGAACTCCCTCTGTAGACCAGGCTGGCCTCAAACTCAGAGATCTGCCTGCCTCTGCCTCCCAAGTACTAGGATTAAAGGCATGCACCACCACCACTGCCTGGCTGAAAAACTTTAAACACAAACAATAAAAGAAGAAGAAAACTGAACAAACAAACCCAGACATTTCCATTGTGCACTATCTAGAAAAGCGTTTGAAATGGTGGAATGGACTAACTCTGGTAAGAGCCACAAGGATACATGTTTATAAGTGTTCAGAAGAGGAAAAGATTATTTCTGCCAGAAAGAATTGAGTAAATATGATCTGAGAACCTAAACATATGTTTTCATTTTAAGAGTTTGCGTTCCCAACTAGTGAGCATCATCATAAGACCAGAAAAATATGTTGGAAAAATGCATAACCAACTACCATTCGCAGCGGATTATGGATAGGTGGGCTGTGTGCTCTTCGGTTCCTCCATAAACTGGGGACGAGGTTTGGGAAGGAATGAGTGTGTGTTGAGTATCCGCCTGTGTGCGCGTGCGTGTGTGCGATGCTTTGGTTAATTTCCAGGCACCTTTGTTGAGTGCCTGGCTAGAGTGATCTGTGTGGTCTTGTTTCACCCTCCGACAGTCCAGCAAAGCAGCTACAACTGCCTACAAGACATGTAAAGCTCGGAGGGGTTAAGAATCGGGAAGCGGTTGCCCGTTAGTGAACATCAGAATAGCATTTGAGCCCAGGCACAAATGAGGAGAGCCGCCCTCTTTCCTACTGTCTCTGGGTCTTCCTGTCTTTCACTGGGACCCAGTCTGGTCCCACGGCCAAACACTCAGATTCTCTACCTTAGAAATCTCTCTTCAGTCAAGCATTTCAGTCAACAGATTTACTCCACACAAGAGCCCTCAACTCAGTCCCTGACATATCTCCCTAGCCAGACTTTGGGACTCAGTTCCCAAAAATGGGACATCTCAAAGTCATAGAATAGAGAAGAAGTGCTAGACATTTTCCTACAGCCTCTCAATTCATCTTTAAAAAACAAAACATAATTTTTAATTGATTCTTTGGGAATTTCACATCATGCACCCCATTCCCACTCATTTCCCAGTTCCTCCCTTCATCCTTGTAGCATCCCCCTTCCAAGGAAAACTAAAAAATAAATGCAAATAAGAATATTAATTAAGGGTCTGGAGAGATGGCTCAGTGGTTAAGTGCACTGGCTGCTCTTCCATAGGACCCAGGTTCAATTCCCAGCACCCACATGGCAGTTCAGACCTGTCTGTAACTCCTGTTCAGGGAGGGGATCTTCACACAGACATACATGCAGGCAAAACAGCAATGCACATGAAATACAAATAAATAATTATTTTTTAAAAAAAGAAAAAATATTAATTAAAAAATGAAAGCAAAAGCAGAAGACAACAGCCACAAACCCCTCTTTGCTCCTCCGTCTTTCCTGCCTCTTCATTTGTCTCAGTGGCACTGGGAGCTGCTGTGTGTCATGCCGGAGACCCTTTTGTCCAAACAGAGTCACTTGCAAATGTTCATTGTGTGATGTGGTGTCGGTCGGGTTCAAGGCCTCTGGCTTCTGGTGTACCATCTATACTGAACCCTCACTGAAACTCCTCCCAGAGACCCTGCTGCTGTGATTCCACATGCCAGTCCCTTCCCTCGCTCCAGCAGGTCACAGTTGGGGCAGATGTTGGGGCGTGCCAACTCAAAGCCCTGGATGTGTGCCTGGGTGGTAGCCAAGTCAGTCTGGGCTGTTGGAACCACCCTCCTCAGGTCAGGGGTAATGTCAGCTCTCCTTTGTCATGGTCATCCGGGTCCATTATCCCAGGGCCAGTGATGGGTGGGGTCAGCTCTGTGGTAAGTGGGGGGTGGGCTCTCTCCTGGCTAGTGAGGGGCGGGCCGGCTAGGCACAGCCCTGGTACCAGCTTCAACACTTGATTCAAATGGGTTCCTGTGTGACATGGGCAGTGAACATCAACACAGACCCCAGCTGCTGCAGAACCACAGACCCAGACATGGCCAGCAGCAGCAGCTTGGGCCCAGATTTCACCAGGGGCCTGAGTGGCAGCACAGGTCTCACAGATTGGCACGATCCCAGCAGCAGCATGGTCCCTGGACTCCAACTGGCCCCAGGTGGCAGCCCAGACCCTGAGCTGTCACACAGCCTTCATTAGGATTTGCCTTACAAATGTGAGAACCCAGGCTTGGATCCCAGAACCCATATAAATGCCAGGTGGGAGTGGTGGCCAGTTTGTAATTGAGTTAGAAGGCAGAGACAGGGGGATCACGGAGCAAGCTGCCTAGTAATGCTAGCCAAATCACTGAGCTCTGGATTTCAGAGACCCTGCCTCAGTGAATAAAATGGAAGAACCGTCAAGGATGATTCCCAACATCACCCTCAGGTCTCCACATGCACATAAACACATACACACACACACACACACACACACACACACACACACACACACACACACATATATGTGCCATACACCTGCCAACATGAATACATAAATACATGTATACCCCACATACACATAAAAGTGGAAAAAATATTGCTAAGCATCCGATTGGAAGAATTGTACCTTCGTGTCGTGCAGATTGTGTGGCTGTCTCCATGTTTAGGTGGTGTTTGGGGTCTCCACAGGCCCACCTCTTGCAGAAGGTACCCGGTGTCGGTCCTGCACTCATTGGGTGATGTGTTCGTAGAGTAAACTTGTTGTGTTGTCAGACTTACATCTTCTGTTAAACTTTAGGTGGGTGAGGTGTTGCTGTGCTGGGATTCTGAAACTAGCCCTCAAGGTCAGGCATGGCTTGGCTCCTAGTTTCTGTTCCTGCCTCAGTTCCCCAACTGTTTGTGCAGGGTGCCCTGGTCACATGGGTGTCTTTGCTTCCCTCCAACCTGCAGACCTTCTAGAGCAGTACTGAAGTAGTCTAGCATCCCAGCCGTGGTCCCGGGCCATTGTCCTCTGACCTAGGAGGACATTCACTAAACACTCCTGGACTTGAGCAGTGAAGGGAGCTAAGCTAAAGAGCAAATGCTTTCCTTGTTCATGGGTACTAACTAACCCACAGCGCCCAGCTGCCTTAATTCCTGAGTCGGGTGTTTTCAAAAGCCCGTGGCAACTCCTCTTTGAGAGACCTCTCCTCTCTGAATCCAGATCTGTCCCGGCAACCTTAGGGGAGTTTCTCCCGACACTTACTTACCAGTTTCCCTTCCTCTTTGCGCCTCTTCAGGATTACAGATCAGTTTCATACAGCCACGGATGTTGAAGGAGCTCTCCATCGATCATTTTCTTTTCTTCTTTCTTATAGGCAATCTTTGGCAGCCAGACACTACCTAACTCCAGTTTATGGACAATAAATAATGGTGCAGGCTGCAGAATTTCCAGTGCCACAGCTGGTGGCCAGAGGCCAAACACCCTGCCACAAAAAGTGGTGCCACCTCCAAGTTCCTCCACCTTGGTCTCCAAGCCCCAATCCAGTCACAAGCAAGGGCTCAGAAAGGCAGCATCCCAGAGGGTTTCCAAGTAAGTTTCCTGTAACGGTATGTGCGGTTTCCAACGTTACATCAGTTCTAAGCTCATAGCACGCTTTAGGACACCTTCAAGACCATTTCAATTGAGATCACACCACCTGATGAAGAACAGTGCCAAACTTGGGACTCGGCCATGGTTGCAAATTGGAATCACCTGGGGAGGAACTGAACCCTGCAGTGTCTGGCTCTACCCTGAGGGAGGGGCAGCCACTGTGCTTTCAGGTTCCCTGGTAATTGTGACGGGGGAATCTACAGGGTTCAAGGTTATTGCTGAGCAGCGCTGCCAGCCTCTGTCATGCGCTGCAGACGGTGCACCCGACAAAGGTCCTGAACTGTTGGCTTGGAGAAAGGAGGAGGAGTGTCTGCTCTCGCTCACTCTGCAGAATCAGATCCTTTCAATTTCTTGTCAGATTCAGCCCTCCTCTTCTCCTTGTTTGCACATTTGTGTTTAGGCAGTTAACTTCATCAGCACTAATCAAGCAGTGGCATTTCTGATGCCTTTTGTAGGCTACCTATTTTATACTAAATAGGATATCTAGAGCTATTTATGTATCGCTCTTTCTCATCAAGACTCCTCACTCGGCTGCCCTTCGCCAGCTCAATCTTAGAAACTCCCAACATGTAGTGACTGCTTTTCCCCCTTTGGAGGGTGAATCAAATTGTAGATTAGAGTCAAAACAATCCCCTGTGGCTCTCTTAATCATATTGTTGCCATTATTCATTTACTCAACAAATATTTACTCAGTACCTGCTAAGCACTAAAGAGCAGGAGAGTCGCACTGCAGTGACCTCGTGCTCTCTGGAGCATGAGCGCAGGGCAGTAGGAAGGCTACAGGGGAATGCTGGTGGAAGGACAGCAGAGGAGCTGTGCGCCTCTTCTGCCCTGCACCCCAGAAAGTCGTCAAATCCTGACGAGTGCAGCCCCAGTGTCAACCTCCCGAACTCTCACCAATTACCCATTTTACTGCTTGACACTTTGAGCGAGTTACTTAATCTCTTGGCCTTGCTTTCCTCATTTGCAATAATGGGGCAGGAATCACCTGCTTCATAGGTAAGTAGATAAACAGGAACTAAGTGAGCTGTAATCATCCTCTGATGGATGTTGAAGACACTCTGCTGCTCTGAGAAGCTCACAGCTAACCATTTGAAAGCAAATGTTGAATCTGCTGATGTGTTCCTTGTGGACTCTCCAGCATGGGCCTGGTGGGGTCTGGGTGGTGCTCTCCAAGAGCTGGACTTGGGTGGCAGGGCTGGAAATTTGAAGGCACAGCTTGCTGCCCTGAACTTGCTGCTGGCAGGGAAGCCCTGCAGACTCCCGAGATGGAATTGCAGCTCTTTGGGCAAATTCTGCTTTGCTGAATTTTTGTGGTTTCTTCTTTGTGACAGGCAGGAGTGTGGGAAAACCGGAAACAGCTCAGCATCAAAAATGCACAGAACGGGGGGAAGCAAAGACTTCTTCAGAATTTAAGAAATATAATCCAAGTATCAGAAGGCATGCTGTGAGGCGTTGTTCCAGCAAATAGTTTCCAATTTGCCTTTAAAACTAGCATAAGTCTGTGGGGCTAAGTTAGCACTACTGGAGACCTTCACATTCTGTCACATGTAGAACGCCCAGTGTTGTGGAGGCCCCACAGATACTTTCTATTATTATATCGTCATCATTATTGGGGGAGTAGTGGGGGGAGAGCAGAGAGAGAATGCACCCACATATACGATGGCACACATGTGGAGGTCAGAGGACAACTTTGGGGAGCTGGTGCTGTCCTGAACTCAGGTCATCAGGCTTGCACAGCAAGAGTGTTTATGAGCTGAGCCCTCTTCTCACTTAAAAGAAAAGGAATAGTGTAGGGTTTGCTGTTGTTGTTTATTTGTTTGTGTCTGTTTTTTCTGAACTGACTCATGAATTACCTTAATTTTAGACTTATCAAAAAAAAAAAAAATGCAGGGACAGCACAGTCAGTCCCGAGGTACCCACCAGCTTTGCTCATTGTTAGCATCGTTCCCGAAGGTAGGCTCAGGTCATTCTGCGTTGGAAGAGTGCACCAGACTGAAGCTGCTGCTGATGCAGTATTGTGAGCTGCACTTTATATGGTATTTGGATCAGTGAAGTCTTTTGTTTTTTTGTTTGTTTGTTTTTCGAGACAAGCGGTACAGTCCTTTTTAATCCACAGAAATGTTCACAGCTCCTGGAGTCAGAATCTTTAGCATCATTTGGTCCATTCTTGCTCTTCTAGAACAATTCTTGTTCCTGACCATCCTAACAACTTTCTCACATCCCTGTGATTCAGTTTCATACTTTGAAACAGGACTAATGGCAATAGTACCTGACTAAAGGGATCGTGAAGAGAAATGAATTCAGAAATGTTGAGCGGAAATACAGTGTGTGCTCCACAGTGCATGTTAAATGAGGCTTACGTGCTGTTATGGTTGACAGTGATGTAAGAGTCGAGAAAATTCCATGTAGTTTGTTTACTGTGTCCCTGAAAGATGTGTTGCTTCATTTGTCCCCATCTTGGTAGAGCCTTCCTTCTGGTTCAGCTCAGATTAACCAAGAGGCGTCCGTCCTGACTGGTGGGACTGAGTCACGCTCAAGAATGCCACTGAGGCCCCAAGAGACAGAGCTAATGAGAAGTTGTAATGAGCGTTTCCCCATGCCAGCCCTGTGCTTTTGGGTTGAACTTGAAGCTTCTCCTAGCACAGAGGTTGGCAACAGACAGGCAGAAGCAGTTTCCAAGAGCATCATCAAAGTTTCCACATCCTAGAGGCTGGGTCTGGAGAACAGTAGAACATCGGAGATGGAGTGTCCTTTGGATTTGGGTGCAGAGGGAACTGAAAATGAAAACATTGAGGTCCTGTTTCATTATGATAATAGTCAAGTCTTCTTCCCATCTGTGAAACAAAACCCGCTGCCCCTCCTGAATAATTCGCCCAAATAGCTTGCTTTCTGTTGATACAGTTGAAAGCTTCTTTATGAGTGCATTTGTGTTTGAGTCTTGCTTCGCAGCCATTTTCCTGGTCCCTCCTGGTCCAGCAGTTCTTGCTATCGCTCACAAATTCCTATACCCCCACTCTCCTGTCAGTTTTGTGAGGAGAGTGGACATTTCTTCCTCCTCTCCCTTCCCCTCACTTGTTTTTAACTATTTACATAGGACCAATCACCTCTCTTAATTTTCCTAATGCTTGAAACACTTCATAATTTAGTGTCCATCTCACCTCCTCCTTTCACTAGTGTTTGGGGCATTTCTTCTACAAGATAACTGAATTAAAAGAGACGGCAGCTTGTCAACAGCTAAATGCATCTGAACTGTTTCTTCCTTGTGACGTTTCTTTTCAGAACCATGTATTTCCCAGGAAATATGGGAAAAGAAACCCAAGGAGGTTAAAGATTGTCAGGCAAACTGATAGGCTCCTGAATGAACCAGATCAAAGTGGTTGTAACTTGGGAAACTTCTCCTAAGAAAGTAAGGGGCGGGGCATGTTGGCTCAATAGTAGAGCATGTGCTTAGCAGATATGGGGCCCTAGGATCCTAGAGGGAAGGAAAGGAGAGGGGATGGGGAGGAAAGGGGAGGAGGGACAGAGGAGAACGGGGACGAAGAGAGGAGGAAGAAGACAGAGACCGAACTACAGTATTAAGTCGCTTTGCCTCAAGTGACCTTAGTGGGAATTTTGTTTTTTTGTTTTTCGAGACAGGTTTTCCCTGGCTGTCCTAGAACTCGCTCTGTAAACCAGGCTGGCCTCGAACTCAGAGAAAATCCTATCTCTGCCTCCAGAGTGCTGGGATTAGAGGAGTGTGTCACCACATCCAGACTTAGTGGGAATTTTTAAAGGTAACTGACTGCTGTCCTGTCCAGCACCTAGGACAGTGGTGTTTGTTAAAGACTTCGGGATTAGGAGGAGGAAAGTATTAAGAGCTAAGCAGCCCGGTCAAACCAAGTATCAGCATATGACTGGAGCGTCTGCGGAGGTCAGCAGTATGATATGATGAAACCCTGCTCTGGGATAAATGTCAGAAGAACATAAAAATAAATATCCAGGAAGACACGTGTATGTGTCTTCCAGCTTTTTCTTGTGTGAGTCAATGCAATGAGGAAATTCTAGGGAAAGTACTCAGGAGCTGTAATGGTCCAAACCTCCTTGTTGTGGGTGTAGCCGCTGTCATACTGTAGATTAACCATTATCTGTCCATCTTTCAGTCTTTTATGATATGATTTGAAGAAACATGGTTGAGTCTGTCGTATATCCATCCTCTATAAGGAGCACTCTAATGTATTTCTAAAAGTGGTCATTGTAATTAGTAGTTGTAAAGTTTTCATGCTAGGGGAATAGGGTGTAGCATGGGTACTAGTGTAGGAGGGTACGCAGGTGGTTGAGCCAGAACTAGTACTCTTAGCACCCAGAATGCTGACCACACACTTCCAGCAGACCACTGTCTTCAGAAGTCCCTACCAGTCCTCTTAAACTGTACGTGTACAGCAGGTGCAGATTAATCATCCTAAAATACTGCTTTTGGAAATCCAAAGCAAGCACTTGGGGACTCAGCCCCTTCCTTTCCATGCCAGTTTTACCACTTACATGGCTGGGAAGCACTCAAAAGGAGGAAAGAGTAATGCCACGCTGATGCAGAATTCCCGCTAGGTGCTGCTACCCAGGAAGGACGGGGTTGAAGATCAACATTGAAGGGCTGTGATATGGCTTCCTGTGAGAGTGCAGTCTGTGGCATGAGTGGGAGGCTGGAATACGCTCACATCGCCCCCTCTCACTCCAGAGCACAGCCTGGACCTAGAAGAAATAAGAAGTCGGGAGGTTAGATTCTCTTCTCTTCTCTCTGTCGCCCTCATCATTTGGGCCTGAAGAGTGGCTTAGGGGGTCTTCAGGTTTGCTCCTGGTGTGAACATTGGAGAGACAGAGCCTAGTACCCTCCTCAGCAGAAGTCACACTGGTTGTGTGTAGGTAACTAGTAAGTAGTGTAAGAGTCACAGAATGAAGCCGGGCGGTGGTGGCGCATGTCTTTAATCCCAGCACTCAGGAGGCAGAGGCAGGCGGATCTCTGTGAGTTCGAGGCCAGCCTGGTTTACAGAGGGAGTTCCAGAACAGCCAAGGCTACACAGAGAAACCCTGTCTCAAAAAAAAAAAAAAGTCACAGAATGATGACTCTTCTGTTAGTGGTTCATACATGGGTCAGATTAAAACCCTTAGCTTTCTTCGCTGCCTGCTGGGGGCGAAACTGTAACATGATTGATGGAGATTTCCTTCCTTTGCTTTGTATCTCTTAAGACTTTCTTCTTTAAAGATGAGCAAATATTGAAAGTTCTCTGGGTCTGAGGATGGATTAAAAGTATTTATAGTAAAGATCCAGAGGCTTTGCCAACTCCAAAAGTGAGCTGAAGTGTGAGCGAGAACAGCATTTTAGGAAACATTTCAGATGTATTCCTAGCAGACTTTAAAGTGGAGTGTATCATGTTCTAAGTCAGCAAAGGTGTCAGAGAAAGGGCAGGCACCAGGGCTACCTGAGAAACCAGGGGAGTTCAGTGACTCAGAGCCAGGCGTTGGGGAACAGGGAATTCCTGATTAAAAAATAAACAAAACGCTCTTCACAAACCTCGAGTAGGAAGTATGCTTACAAAGGTTAAAAAAATATATATTAGAAGAAAGGGAAATTCACCCTAAAACAATGCCTCCCAAAAAGAGAAATAATTGTCATTACTGTAAGCACATTAGCTCTAAAGCAAGAGCACATGGGGCTTTGAACAACGTAATTAACAAATCAGTAGAGAAATAGCTTGTCCCCAGTGGAATAGGGTTTTGTTGTTATTGTTTTGGTTTTGTTGGTGGTGGTGGTTTTTTGAGACAGGATTTCTCTGTGTAGCTTTGGCGCTTTTCACTCTGTAGACCAGGTTGGCCTCGAACACAGAGAGATCTGCCTGGCTCTGCCTCCCGAGTGCTGGGATTAAAGGCGTGTGCCACCACCGAACAGTTTTTAAGGCTTGAACATTTCAGTTCTCAAAAAGAATATATATATATATATATATATATATATATTCTAACCACTTTATAGTGAAATGACAAAATGCCCAAATAATTTGGAAATTTTTAAGCATGATTTTAAGTAACTTGTATAAAAGTCGTATTGAAGACTATTCTGAAAATAAGAATTGTACACACCAAAAGTTGTATTTGAAATGTAGTCAGAGATGTACCCAAAGGTAAATTCATAATCGACATCATTTTCTTTTTAAAATACAGAAAGATTTAAAAAAGAATGAACCACAATGTAGGCTTGCTGGCTTGCCCCAGTGCCAGATCTGCTGGGTGTCCTGAAGCCTCTTGGCTTTTCTCAGTGTGGTTTTCGTTTCTTGCCTTTGTGAAGCTTTACCTACTGTCCTGTCCTCAACTCCTCCTCTAAATCTACCATCTACCTTCCTGCTGATTTTATTTTGTTTGTGTATGTGTGTGTGAGAGAATGTGGGCACATGTGTACCACGCCCATTTGTGGAGGTCAAGAGAACATCTGGCTGTGACTTGTCACCGTGCGCTCTGTTGAGGCCGCATCTGGATTCTGTGGCTATGCTGATGCTCCAGGCTAGTTGGTCTGGACGCCTGTTTGATTCTCCTGTCTTCACCCTTGTCTGGACTGTAGAGTGAGGGTTGGGACTGTAGGTGCATGCCATCACATGCAGCTCTTTACGTGGCTTCCAGGAAACAACTGGATCAAACTCAGGGGGATGGACTTCTGTGACAATGATAAGGTTTTCTTTAAGCACATGTATGTACTTAACATTATAAATTCAAAATATATAAAGCAAAGGTAATAGCTTACAAAGAGAAATTCCCAAACTGTCAATCATAATGGGTGGTTTATTTAAATATATGTGTCTTTAATTGTGCATCTGAACTATTTTCTTTGATAGTTCTGTTGTTTTCACACACATACTCCTATTTCATCTCCTCCACCTGAAGCTCTTCCTTATTGAAATTTACCCCTGTCGTAACTCAAACAGAATAACACCAATTTGAATGATTAAAGTGCAGAATTAGCAGTTTGCTTTAAATGGGTAACTTTCAATCTTTATGGCTACCACACATAATACAAATACATTTAATATGCAAGCCAAGAAAAATAACTGTGCATTTGTGAAATAAAATGTAGTAAGTATTTTCCTGTTCTTATATTTATTTATTTAGGTTCATTCTTATTTATGTGTATGTGTGTGTTCATGGGAGCCAGCAGAGGATGTTCAATTCCCTGGAGCTGAAGGTTCTGGTGGTTGTGAACTACCTAACATGGGTGCTGGGAACTGAATTTAAGTCCTCTTTAAGAACAGTGCGCGCTCATAATGACTGACCCATCTCTCCAGCCCCATCTTTTTTTCAGTGCTGATTGTGAGCCCCTAAATTGATTTTACAACTCACATATGAGTCACAACTCAGCCTCTTAAAAATTTTAATAGTTATGCCTGCTCCTAACCAAATATACATGTTTTTGGTAAATTTGAATGTTCACAAAACTTCAGCACATACTGTGCCACAAAGTATCAATCTCAAACAGTTTATATTCTTTAATCATAATGAACTTGTTAGAAATCTAATCTAAAAGATGGCTTTTGGGTCCGTGAAGTCTATTTGCTGGTATTTTGAAGTATGCCTGTTACTTCTAATTTAGAGGTAGCAGTGAAATATAAAACTCTTTCTCCACACTAAAGGGCTGTGGGCGTGCTGTCTTTCAAACCTGTGTACTGGGGGACAGATCTCCTTCCAAGCTGGTTTGTTGTTCCTGCTGAGATCAAACTCAGCACTCATGCATGCCAGGCAAGCACTCTCCCCTGAGCCACACTCCTACACCTAAAAACGTTTATTGTAAATGTATTTATTAAGACAAGAAAAAGAAGGCTAGAGAGATGACTCAGAGGTTAAGAGCATTTGCTGTTCTAGGAAACACAAGTTGAGCTCCAGCACCCCGTCTGGAGGCTCACAGCCACCTGTAGCTCCACCTCCAGGGCAGCTGGTGCCTCCTCTGGTTCCGAAGGCACGCAGGTGTGTGTGTGTTCATGCATGTGTGCTTACATGCACACAGACACAAACTTTAAATCTTTTTTTAAAGGCAAGTGATAGAAAATAAATGAGTTAATTGTATAACGTGGAAAGCTATAAAAAGACAGTTGAGGAAACTAATTTTTAAAAAGAAAAAGAAAAACAGAAATCACCTGGAACCAACTGAAGGAATGTTGGGAAGAAGTTAGAAGATAGGTAGTCTGTGAGTGAGTACTTACTAAGAAAAATCAAAGTACATGTTCCATTTGGGGAGCATTCTTTTCTTTAGCCTACCTTGTAGTCTAAGATTTCTTCTCACCTTTAGGAGTTGGTTAGCACTGTTTGGGGCTGGGTATTGTTGTTTTTTTATTTTAATAATCTCTAAATTATGTATTATGTACACATGTGTGTGGGTACCCATGAAGGCCAGAAGAGGGCGTAAGATCTTCTAGAGCTGGAGTTATAAGTAGTTGTGAGTCACCCAGCTTGAGGGCTCGGAATGGAACTCAGGTCCTCTGCAAAAGCAACAGGTGCTCCTAACTGCTGAGCCATCTCTCCCACCCCACCACCAGCATTGTGTAAGAATGATTGAATTTGGGGTGCCTTCAGGACCTTTCCAAATGCACCCAAGCCTCTGTCACACAGTCCTGTGATAGTCAGCATCTCAGGCTCTGGCTTTGGGTACACTCTGAGCATTTTCCTTCAGTGGATCCTTCCTTCTTGTCCTGGCTAGTTTATTGTCACCTTGACACAACTTAAGAGTTATTTGGGAAGAGGGACTCTCAGTTGAGAAAACGCCTCCCGAAGATTTGCCCGTAAACAAACCTGTAGTGTGTTTTATTGGTTATTGATTGAAGTAGTGTGCTCTGCCCATTATCAGTGATGCCATCCCTGGGCAGGTGGTCCTGGGGTGTAGAAGAAAGCAAGCTGAGCAAGCCAGGAGGTGTAAGCATTCCTCCATGACCTCTGCTTCAGTTCTTGCTTCTAGTTTCCTGCTCCGACTTCCTTCATGATGGACTGTGATGTGGAACTGTACATTGAAACAGTAATAGAAATCCCAAGATACTTCTAAAGGAAGGTCGCCTCTGATATGGTGGTATGAGTCCAAGTGAACTGTTATTCTAAAGCATTGGACTAGGGTACCAGTATCCATGAGTTAGAGATAAAGAACAGCTTGGAAAGAAGCTGAAGTGTCCAGGACTGAGCTGTAATCAGTCTGGTGATGTGATCAAGAAAACAGACCCTGAAGGAAAGCCTAGCACTTCAGCAGAGGTTACATGAAATGAAATCATGGGCAAAAGCAAGAGCAGAGGAAACCACAAAAAGAGAAGAAACAGGTCCATCAAAAAAGGACATCAGATGTCTCGCTGGCCAAATGGATAACAGGGCAATTACTCACCGTGCTCCTCAAGACCTGAGCTGAGGAACGTACAGGCTGCCTACATGGAGTGGTCATGCTGCCAGGCTGCCTGCATGGAGTGGTCATGCTGTCAGTGGAAGTTCCGGACAACCCTTTGATTGGCTTAAGTTCCCCAAGTAGAGGCTTTCTTCTAGTCCCACCAGAAGAAATCTTAACAAGTGATGACCACAGACAGTATTTCTCTTACAGGGATATTATTTGTAATTCATTATTGAACTTCTTAGTGACCTGTTCCTTTAGAACATGGTTCTCAACCTGTGGGTTGCAACCCTTATGGGGGTAGAATGACCCTTTCACAGGGATCACCTAAGACCATCAGAAAACACAGATATTTACATTACAAGTCATAACACTAGTAAAATTACAGTTATGAAGGAGTAATGAAAATAATTGTATGGTTGGGGTCACAACACGAGGAACTGTATTAAAGGGTCGCAGCATTAGGAAGGTTGAGAACCACTGCTTTAGAAGAAGAATGCCTGTTCTTTCTTAGACTTCAGAAAAGGTAGAAATGGAAGAGGAGTAGACAGAGGGGGCAAGTGACTCACAACCCAGGCTACAAAGTGTACATTTAATATTTCAGGAACCCCTGTAGGTGGTAGCTGTGGGCAAGTTCCAAAGGAAACACTGCCTAAATGAAAACACATGCTGTCCTTAGGGAATGTTTGAGACAGTGGTGATAAGGACAGCAGTGATAATGTGCGTGTCTGTTTAGTGTGACATCTGCTCCTGAGCTGTGATGTCCTTTACCTTCACTGTCGTCATTATCAGCAGCCCATGGTCCTGTCACACTGTTGCCTAGGAACAGAAACTGCCTTGAAGACAACCAGAGAGTCCTGGGATGCATGAGACCGTTGATGCCATCTGTACTGGACGGGGGAGAAGAGAAGAAGAAAGACAAAGAACTGCTGTCCCGGCTTCATTTCTGTTGCTGTGGTTAAAAACACTAACCAAAAGTGACTTGGGGGGGTCACAGGGGTTATTTCAGGTTCCAACTCCAGATCACAGACCATCACTGAGGGAAGTCAAGGCAGGCCCGCTTCCTATCCCACACTGCATTACCTTTTACCAAGTGTTTGAATGTAATTGGCCCCATAAGCTCATATGAAGTGGCACTGTTAGGAGGTGTGGCTTCATTGGAGTAGGTGTGGCCTTGTTGGAGGAAGTGTGTCACTGTGGAGGCGGGCTTTGAGGTCTCATATATGCTCAAGCCAGGCCCAGTGTCTCAGACCACTTCTATTGCCTGCGAGTCAAGATATAGGACTCTCAGCTACTTCTCCAGCACCATGTCTGCTTGCAGGCCACCATATTGCACCATGATGATAATGGACTAAACCTCTGAAAATGCAGGCCACCCCAATTAAATGTTTTTCCTTTATAAGAGTTGCCATGGCCATGGTGTTTCTTCACAGCATAGAAACCCTAACTAAGACAGAAGTTGGTAGTGGGTGTGGGGTATTGCTGTGATAGGCCTGACCATGCTCTTGTTTGAAGGAATGTGGACCTTGAGACTGGATTAGAAAAGCAGTGGACCACTTTAAGTGCTGCTTAATGGGCCATTCTAGTAGGAACAGGGAAGACAATGATGTGATTTGAACTGTAGGGGCCTGGCTCAAGAGGTTTCAGATGAGAAGAATTTTAGTATGTTGGCCTAGAGACCATTCTTGTGATATTTTGGTGAAGAATGTGGCTGCTTTTTGCCCTTGTCCAAACAGTCTGTCTGAGGCTAAATTGAAGAGTTTTGGATTCATTCCACTGGCAGCCTCATATAGACTCTGTCATGTGGTTATTAGTGTTAACTCAAGATTTATAATGAAAAGGAGCACCAGGAAGTGCAATGGAGCTAAGTCCTGTGTTCAAGGCGATAAAAAGATTAAGAAATGGAATAAAGGGAGTGATGACCTCAGGACAAGATCCCACCCAGCTAAATTTCCAACTTGTGAAAAGGAATTAAAGAAAAGCTTAAAGCATGGTGTGGTGGTGCACACCTTTTTAATCCCAGCACTCAGAAGGCAGAGGCTGGCAGACCTGAGTTTGAGGCCAGCCTGGTCTACAGATTGAGTTTCAGGACAGCCAAGCTTAGGCAGTGAAAGAAACCATCTGAAAGTAAAAGTTGGTGAAGATGTAATTGAACTAGGGGGCCATGTTCCAGTTCCAGTAAGCAGCAGAACTTGGCTTCTTCAGCCACATGGTTCTGGCTTTGGAGTCAAGGATATAAGAAAGGCATTTTGGAATCTCCCTCTACAACTAAGAAAGCCACTGAGGCCAAGCATGTGTCTCTGAATGGAGGCCTAGAGAGAGGCCCATTGCATGAACCTGGGAAGGTGAAGCCTGGATTTCCTTGGAGACCCCAAGAGACCCCAAGATGTTGGAGATACCAGAGCCATGGGATACATGCTGAGGAAAGCTGCTAACAGGAAGTGGAAGCAGCCAAAGACAAAGAAGTGTGTTGCAGTCAACAAAGGGGAAAGGAGTTGAATCTAGGCAATTCCTTAACTCCAGCTCTTCTCTCAGATGATTCTAGGCTGTAACATGTTGATAGTTAAAGCTAACAAGGACAACTTCCTTCCTTTGTTCTTAGGTAACTATCCCTGCAATGCATTTACTCCTAGGAGAGCAGCAAAGAATCATTTGGTGGCAAGTGCAAAAGAACACAACCACCCTGGCTGGCCATGTTCAGAGTGGGCTGCCCAGAAGTCGTGATGTATTTTCCCAAGGAAATGACGTTAGCGCAACACAAACATGTTTACCCAAAGTGCGCCAAAACCAGTCATGACAGACCTAAACCATTTTGGATACTAGTGTTTCCATGGAAAATTTCACTCCGATTTTTCCCCTTAAATTGCTGTGGACACATTTCTCCATCAAAGAGGAGTACTCTTTGAGCCCTGTGGATGACACCATAGACTCGTAAGTCCAACTCCCAGCCTGTAGTGCTTGTAGACGGACGATGGGAGGGTGAATGGAACTGAACACAGGGCCCTGGAGACCTTAGAAGAGGAACAAAATAAAGTCTTTTAAAGGGGAAAGAGAGTTGGGAGTTCCAGAGAGGCTAAAAGAAGGTTAAGAGATTTGAGGAACCCAGAACTCACTGGATCTAAGCCTCCGGGATCTCCTCACTGTCTCTTTCTTCTAGGGACACAATGAGTCTGCCCTGTCTCCCTTTTTACTGTTCACATACAGACTTTGATGAAACTGAGTTCAACCCCATGCTGCTCCCTCCTCAACTGATCTTAAAGCAAGCACATTAGCTTTAATCTTTGTTTGTTTCTGTAAAGGAAATGGTCATGCTAACCCCCACCCACCCCAGTACATCTTTCTCAACTGGAATTACACTCTCTCCTTATCTGGTCCCCAAAGGTTCCCAGATAAAATGGCAATTTGGGGCAATTCCACGGAGTGTGTCTGATAGTCAAAGGGGTTTATTTTGAGTTAACTTAACAACCAGCAAAGGGGAGTTGGTTGTGGGATCCAGGAAAGGTGAGGCGCTGTCCCACACGGTTCTCTGGAGAACTCTGCCTTGGTCCGCGGTACCAGCATCCAGGATCACGAGGTAGTCAAGAGAGCGAGCACGTGCACATTTCTGTTCTTAAGGGGTCCCCCCCCCACCATGCTGGGGGGGGGGGAATCGGGGGTGGGGGGGCAGTTACTGGCTGCCTACTGGGGGCGGTGCTTCATGGGTAAAGCAGAGACAACCACCCCTACAGTATAAGCCTGCTTCTGGCTCAGAATTACTGATCAAATTTATTTCTTCATAAAACTGTCTTTCCTCCTCTCCACTTGGAGCCGACACCTATTTCTTAGAACGTCATGACAACTAAAATGGGATTTCCTCAGAGAGGTCACCCTTGCCCTTGCCCTTCACCGGGGAACTCAGGCTCCCTGCTCCCTCTCCAGTCAGTTCTGCTGGCTCCTTTTATACGTCTTCTGTGCTTGCCTTCACGTCTGCTGTACCGCCCATCATGAAACACAGCACGTGCTGAGGATTTGTTATGTGAACCAGTGAGTAGGATAGCCACATTGGGGCAGAGCTTCCAAGGACTGTTGGGTAAATACTCAACAGTCCAAAACCAAAGAAATGAGCAAACGATATAGCCGTAGCCTCCCAGCTAGAACTTTTATAAACCAACTAAAATCAAGGCAGATGGACCCAGTAAGCAAACGCGTTTGTAGGCACAATGGGTCAAAATTCTTCCAAAACTAGGCGTTAAATATCTGCTACAAGCAAAATGCCTCAAGTGAACCAGGCTGTTAATAGCTTCTGTCTTCACAGAGCTTTTGTTAGTCATGATGGCAAATAGGATGCGTCCATCTACATAAACTGGTAATTATAACTTTGAGACTTACAATTTTGATAAATGCAATGAAAAGGTGTAAGAGCCTTTAACAGGGAGATTTGATGTGATCAACATGCCAGAAGAGAGTGTCTTAGACTTGCTGGAAACCTGTGTACCAAGAACCATCATGCTCTGCCTCCTCCACAGCTGGCCTGAGGGGAGGTGCCATATAGTGGTGCCTCAGCCCAATATGGGACATTTTGCACTTGGTAATTCTTGGGGAGCCTGTCTGTGCGCTGCAGAATGAACGCTTAAGTAGCATTCCTGATCTTTACTTGCAAGGCAACCCATTGTATGATAGCTGCTGATGTCTTGGCCTTGTTCCATGTCCAAGGCCAGAGAAGGATGACGGTGACCACATCTGTCCCTCCTCCCTTCCCCAACTAAGAGCCACTGCTCTACATGAAATGTGGTCTTTAAAAAACATGATTTATCCAAGTCAGAACGGCGAACTAAGTATGCATTCGCTAAGTAACTACTTATCGAGCAGCGAGACACCACAGGGAAAAGAGGACCATGCAGTTGGGAATAGATAAAAGGTCAGAGGTCCATAATATTCTGGGAGATGGATATATCTATTGGTGAAAGAAGTCATCTGTGGGAACATGACGTTTTAACAAAGGCTCAAAAGAAGCAGGGGAGTGTGCATTGCGCCATAAGGAGAAACACCAAGACCAAGGAGGAGGCCATTGGAGGGTCGTCTGTCCTTGGCCTCGCCTTTCCGTCAGCGCCTTTGTGTCTGCAGGTCTCACCAGGCTCCTTTGTGTTTCAGAGGGTTCTCCGCAGAAGGGCAGCTGAATGGACTTCAGAACAGCCTTAGCCCTGCAGCCTTTATGCCCATCGCCAGCTCCACAGGTCAGTGGCCTGCTCTTCTCTGGGTGGGGCAGCAAGGAAGGTGGCATCTGGCACTTCTCTCCTTTGCCTCCTCTATCAAGAGCGTCAGCTCAGAGGAACAAATGTCCAGGCTTTGAAAGCATTGGCAGATACGTATTTTGATGATATTTTTCCTTTGGAATAATACGACAGCCTGGGATAGGTGGGGTTTGGTTTGGTTTTGTTTCGTTTCAGAACCGATGGGGTAAATGCAACAGCCTTGTCTAGTAGAATACTCTAAGTTTTGATGTACACTCCCTGGGTTTGACTGGCACTCCACTAGTCACTTAGTATTTCTCCATGGTGGATCTCTCGGCCCTCACAACAGCTTCATGAGCTCCATCTCCTACCTCCCCTCACACGAGGAAACTAAGACTCAGCGTATTAGTTGTACATGCATCCATAGCTAGGTGTCTGGACTTTGATGTGAGTCTTGTTATGTTGATGCCAAAGGTCTGTGGACAGGGCCCATAGCCTCTCATTGTAAGGGCATGTGTGCAAGTGAGGTAGCAGTGAGCCAGAGGGGTTGCTTTTCTGCATAATAATTCATAAGCACACACTAATCAGAAAACTGAAAGAAGGTAACTTTGACTCAAGTCAACAAACATTGACTACTGAGCACGTACTCTAGAGTAGCATTTGGCCCCTGAGTTCCACACAGTACAGGACAAACAGAATGGTCTCCACTCTGGGGTGCTGAAAAACTCAAGGAGATGGAAAAGGCATGGGGAGTGGCTACAGGAGATTCTGTGGCTGATTCTGTACTGGGGTCATGGGGAATGACAACAGACAACATTGACTAGGCCTTTGCTGTATGTTAGGCTGTGTGTTGAGTGCTTTGTAGCAAGCCCATTGTCAAGTGTACACATATGAGAACAGAGAGCCCTGTCTTATTTACGTGTAGAGGAGTCAACAGGTTGTGAAGTACATCTGAAGTGTCATGGAGTACTTACAGTGAATGCAAAGGCCCTGTGCCATGCGCACGCATGTCCCTTTTCTGCAAACTCATTTGTTAGTGTGGCTGGGGAAAGGGCGTGTGCAAAAGATGGCAAGAGAAAAGTGGTGGAGTGTCAGGGCCAGTCGTAAGCCATGGAGGGAACTTGTCATCATCCTGACAGCTGCAAGAAGCCCTGGAGGAGTTCAGGAAGAGTACAGGGGATGTGATAAGGAGTGACAGTGCCCCTGAAAGTCATAGCAGATGCTTGATTGTATCGTGAGGACAGTTACACATATCTCACTGCTTTGTTTTGAGGATTAAATGAAGCAGTATGTAGAGAAGGACTCTTCCTACGTCCGGGTTATTGGGCCATATTAACATGCTAATAAAAGCATAAAATCAGTTCTCCTGCACAGCATCAGAGCCTGAATTCAGGAGATATTTGATGGCCTGTGCTCGTGACCCTCCCCATGAAGACTAGAGCATGGTAATGGTTGCTGTTTCATGCTGGGCACTGCACCACACCTCGCCACCTCACGTGTGCTGGGTGCTCTGCCACCGAGAACACCCTAGCTCTCAGAGCATGGCAGCTCTAGTTAAGGAGGTAAAACTTGCACCTGGAACTGTGATGGAGCGAAGTGGTGACTGAGAATCGTGGGCAGGTTTGAAGTCACTCTGGGTCACAGTGCTTAGAGCCCTTTCGCTCATGCTTTAAGCTGGAGAAGTTTGCAAGACCTAGGAGCCTCGACCTCCTCCTGTGCATTCCTAATTGAACCATATGGAGTTGAACTCTGTGCTCTCTGGTTGAGGGAATTAGAACTGTGAAGGATCAGCTGGGTCATGATTGCAGCAGCTTGGTGGCCCCTAATGACATCAGTTAGATCTTGTCAAAGTCATACTGTATTTGTGTCGGCATAAAGGACAGATCAAGCAGTTATATTCGCCATCAACTGTTGTTGTTTTTGTTCTTTTGGGGGAACCTACCACCCAGCTCCCAAATAAATCACACATGGAGGCTTATTCCTACTTATGAATGCCCGGCCTTAGCTTGGCTTGTTTCTTGCCAGCTTTCCTTAACTTAAATTATCCCATCTATCTTTTGCCTAGGGCTTTTCCTTTTCTCTAACTTCTGTATCTTACTCTTACTCTGTGGCTTGCTGTGTAGCTGGGTGGATGGCCCCTGGAGTCGTCCTCCTCCTCTGGTTCCTAGATCCCTCCTCCCAGTTTTCTCCTTCTGTGTATTCTCTCTGCCTGCCAGCCCCACCTATCCTTCTCTTGCCTCACTATTGGCCGTTCAGTTCTTTATTAGACCATCAGGTGTTTTAGACAGGCACAGTAACACAGCTTCACAGAGTTAAACAAAAGTAACTTACCTTAAAATAATATTCTATAACAATCAACCATTTTCTCTGCTTTCCCCTTGAGGTAACAGCCAGATGGTTATCCTGCCATTATTCCTGTTCACTCACCAGCTATTTAGTGCTTTGTCACCCTGTGACTCGAGGCCTCTACATGTTGTTGGATTTATTGTCTGTGACTTTCCTGATGCTAACGAAATGCTGGAGTGCAGGAACTCGTAAGGGCTGACACTTGGTGAATTCCCAGCACACGTGGCATTGGTAACTGCCCTGCATGGCAGTGTTTCAGCAATGCAGCTTGTGATTTCCACAGCAGCTCAATTTCAGAGCTGTTCTAGAGTTTCAGAGGGGTGTTCTGTGCAAAGGAGCCAGGGCTGCCACTAGCGGCAGTTCCCTTTGAGCCCAGAAGAAGGGAGTGGGGGAGAGAAGGCGGGGGACAGAAAAAGAGAGCACAACAGTGCCATATTGCTCTCCTCAGCTGTCCTCCAAATACCTTTAGCCCCTGCCTTGTACAGTAACAGGTCCATAAATATAGCTCATGTCTGTTTCCTGCCCTTTAACCCTTCGCTTTCATCTGGCTAGCTCCACTTTAAGATGTGTGACTTTGCAGGTAGCTCTGAGCTGTAAAACAGCCCAGTCCTTTACTTCTGATGGTGGGCTCATTGCATTCTTTCTATTATGCACATTCAGTAAAAAAAAAAAAAAAAGCACCTCTGCTAGCAGAAGGCCTGGAAGGGATGCTGCCTGAATGTTAGCGTCCTTAACGTCCCTACCTCAGGCCTTACATCCCAAGTTTGCAATGAAAGGAAGGCGGAGAGTCAGCAGACTTGGAAACCGGAGAAGGAAGCTGGAGTGAGGGCCCTTGGCCTGAAGCCAAACTCATTGGCTCTCCTTTGCAACCATGGCGCTCCTTCTTGAGCTCTGGAGTGCTAATGGTGAACTAAAGCAGCGAAGAAGGCAGATTAGATACTGTAGGGATCTGCAGCAGTACCCACTGCCCTGACCCAGCCCACTCCTTACCTTCTGTAACGCATCCTACCTGGAAGACAGCCTCTTGCCTCACACCCGTATTCTTAAGCTCCTGGTAGTCTGTAGTTGTGGATGGGACCTTGCTCTCTTGAAAATCAATGATGGATGTCATTTCAAGAAGAAAGCAGCAAAGTCCTGTTAAATGCTTATTGTCTCCAACCCTGGTAAAATGTGCAGTGGCTCCATGATCTTCTCGTGGGGACATCACAGAAACACCTCAGTGTGACAGTGCCCGTCCACTCCCCTGGTGTCTTGAGACAAGAAAAATGAACTTACTTTAATGTAAAGTAAATCCAGAGGGGCTAACACCCTCAGGACCTAGAAATCATTTTAACTTCCAAGTGACTTGTTTGCTGGCAGCTGCCAGTAGAATGACCTGTTTTCATTATCAGGTTATCCATCCTACGTTCTGTAGTACCGGAGCTCCTCCGGGGGTCTGAACATAGTGAAGACTAAGATGAGCAGCGCTCCCGGGGCGATGACCCCAGTGTCTGATAGCCTCTTCTTTTCCTTCCGTTTCCCCTAATAGGGCTTTAACTTCTGCACCCATTACTAAAACTCCCCGAGCATTCTTCTGTGCAGGGATGGAGGGTAAGATTTTGAGGTGATGCCTACTCCTTGCTGTTGGGAAGCAGAAGAGAGACAAGGAGTTGGTGTTTGGCAGGAGGCGGGGTGGCAGCATCTGAGAACAATGGTTCTCTTAGCCCAGTTTGGGATTTTACCTCTTGTCCTTTGGGCCAAGATCAAATACAGTGTTAAGTGGGGATTTTTTTCTTCATTTTTCCAGGATCTTTGGAAGCTCCCCAAGTTATTTTCGCCAGATCCAAACCCTTACCCACACAGTCTGGAGCCTTTGCTACAGTTATAGGACAGAGAAAATCAAAGTCGGTGAAGTCAGGGACAATTTAAGGTAATAGTAAGAATAAGAGCGTATTTTTGTCGTTATCACTTTCTGACTTCGTGCCACAGCCAGGGACTCAGTAGCTATGAAGAAAGCAATGCAGTTCAGGGTCTGGGGACACAGCTCACCGGTACAACACGTGCTTAGCTTGCACGGAGCCCTGGGTCAGATCCCCAGTACCAACAAAGATCCAAAGGCAGCCAAGTTGGGACTTTATGAAAACAGCACCTAAGGACTACTTCAAACCTGGGTCCAAGTTAAGCTGTGCTTAGCTGGCTTCTGTACTGCACTGGCCCCCCCAGAAGGTGGCGCTGTGGCAGTAAGAACTTTCCCTGCTGGTATTAGAAGTTTTTGTTTAAAAATGCAGGGTCTTTGAGACCAGTCAAAAGCATTAAAGCCGTAACCAAGGTGCACAGGTAAAGTATAACGGGGTATGGGAAAGGCGACAGTGTTGAGAGCCAATCACGATTGTCTCAACAGAGAACAGGTATTCATTATCAGGAAGGCTTTTAGACTAGAGGGAGGTAGTTCGTGGACTTTGAGATAATGAGGTGGAAAGGGAACAAAAATATTTTGTAGAGGCTTTGGTGACGTTCACAATGGTGGTGGTTACAAGTTTTAAATAAGCACACACCCGTTAATTGGCAGCAAAACAAGCTCGACCCCATCCTGCACCACCTGTGGTAGCCTGTGCAATTAAGGAGTTGCCAGGCTTGGTCTTGTGAAGCAGTGTCCTCACCTCACTAATGCTCCTCGGGGTTGTGTTCCAGCTGTAGCCTTCAGAACTCACCAGAAAATTCTCTGAAACCCCAAGACTGTAATTATTCCTTTCTTCTTTGCTCAGTCCCACATACTCAGCATTAATGGCACACCTCCTATGAGCTTAATATTCTCCTTTCCTCTGGGGGAATATTTATAAACTTCTTTGAGAAGCATTATTCATTAAAATACCCCAGCAGAGCAAAGGAGAAAGGAAAGTTGTTTACCCACCACAGGCTTCATTTACATTGGATCAGAAAGCTTCAAATATCTTTCCCAACCCATTTAAACTCTCTCCAGAACGGAATGAGGAGAGAGACAGGAACACCAAATCCATGACTTGGTCATCTACCAAAACGTACCGGAGAAACTGAAAACACCCGGAATTGTGGTGCTGCTCAGCCAATCGCACTTTAACCCTGACACAAAGCAGCCAGTCCCGTAATGAACAGCTTGTAAAGTATAGAAAACTTGAGCGAGGAGATCAAGATGTCCTTCGGTAGACCAGCATCCAGAAGGGTGAATGTGACAGCCAGCTCCAAACCAAACTGACGGCCTGCCAGGGAGTACTGGCGTCTCTGTTTCCAGGTCTGTGAGGCTTGGACCTGCCATGGTGTATCGCTTTCCTCGAGCCTGTCTCCTGGTGTCCCCATGGTCCTCTCTGATCAGTGCTCGCTCGCCCGTGTAGTCTTGTCAGCAGTGCGGCCTTGAGAAGGTTCATCTCCTCACCTGGAATTCTGTACAAACACGGTCCTGCTAAACTTGAGCTCACTGTCTTCTGGAGACAGCATGCCAAGGGTGCATGGACGTGGGCCCAGAGTCAGTCACGGTCTCAGAAACCAGCCTCCTGTGAGCAGTATGGCTACAGCGAAGCATCACCAAGCAGGCCCACCAGCCTGTGTCTGCAGAAATTCTTAATTCGGTTCATCTCACCCATCTGCAGTGGGTTTCTTCCTTGAACAGAGAAGTAGTTTACATGGTGAGGAGGCAGAAGAGTCTCAGAGGCCACAGCCCAGTCCAGCAGCAATCTGTGAAATGGTGGTGAGCAAGGTCTCTGCACCCACAGTTACTGCTGAGTGGCCTCGGCGGCTGTGACAGTCCCAGAAGCCTTCCTTATGTGGGTTGGAGAGGCAGACGTGCTGGACTGAAAGACATATGTTTGCAAAACATGTTGTACAAAGCTGAGGAAATTCCTGGTGTCTTCTTCAAGGTAACTGTGCTGAGGGCATCAGAGAGGAAAGCACATCTGAGACCCCTCTGTCCTGCCCTAGGCGAGTGTTACATGCAGACAGAGATACTGCTGTATTTGTTACCTTAGCTCCTGTCTATTTTACCAGTATACTATAAATATATACATTGTGTTAACTGTATTTTCTATGTTCTCAGTGTTCTGATATTTGGGGTCCCTACAGACTAGGAAAGTGTCTACCTCCATCAGGGCTGTTCACCCCAAGTTGCCCCAGAACAAACAAGCCTTTTCTAATCAACCAGTCCCCAACAACTCTCTTTATCAAACTCTCCCACGCCAGTCCAGAGTGTTCCCCCTGCCCAGTCATTCCTGACCGGATCCCGAGCATCTAATGAACACCTCCAGAGTTCCAAGGCCCACTGGAAATTATTCAAAAGAGAGAAACCAGCCTGTGTCCTTGACAGGTCTTCTCTTTGCCCAGGATACCAGTGATTGCCCTCACTCCTGTCTGCCTCCTGACCAGCACTGGTTAGTTTTCTGACCAGTGATTGTAATGTACACTGTTAGGCGCCTCTCTAGGAAGTATAATCTGTTCCTCCTCCCGAGCCTTTCCCATCCTCCTGAGGCCGCACTGACTTCTCATACTATATCCAGCATGCACATTCTTAGAACAGACACCAGTAGTAAAAAGTGCATTAATTTGCAGCATCAGGAATCAACAAAAATTATTAATTCTGCTCATATCACACAGCTCCAAGCTGCTGTCTTCTCACTCCGTGATAGGCCTCATCACACAGTGGTACTTCAGCAGCGGAGTTTGCTAGCCAGATCTGGCTGCAGCTACACAAAAGGATGCATGGCTGACTGGCCTGGCTGACAGCCAGTGAAACTCCATGCATCCCTGTCCTGAGGCTTCTTTTGTTACAGTTACTCTTTCTCCATTGAGAAACACAACTCAAGGATGGCTGAGCCACCTGGTTGGAAGTCAGAGAGGAGGCAGCATGGCTTTCAGTTTGGGGAAGATGGGAGGGTACTTCTAAGGACTCACCCAAAAGGGGTTGGTCTGCTTGAAAGAAAGCCAAGAAACTCTTTTTCTGAAGTGGATTAAGAAATAAGCTACTGGGAAAGATAACATCTGAAAATTGATACTGTCTCTTGCGGAACTGGCCAAATCCCAAGAGAAGAGTGATGCTTCTTCAACTGTTAACAATTACTACCTTGTTATGGAGACAAGGGAGGTCCAGTGGCCTCATCTCAGACTGTATTACTGAAGCACACACTGCTCTTGGAAAAAAATGCCTGGCACCCTGGATCCTTAGACGTGTACCCATCATTACATTTTGTAGCAAGGTTGTGTGGCCCTGGGTAACCTCTGTTCAGTTTGGGTGGCAAAAGATTCAGTTCCTTCTTGTAGCCCTGAACTGGGCAGGTAATCAGTGTAAAGCTGCCTTCCCTGTGAGTCTCTCCACAGGTCACTCCCTGTTAGCAGTCCAGCCCCCAGTCACACAGCAGTGAACCCACACATCTTGCTACCAGTCTTAATGGGATGCTTGTTACAGCCGCATACCTTTCCCATCCTTGTGTCCTTAGGACATAATTGTTCCTAAAAGGTCTACAGAAAGAAAACGGCATGTTAAGCCATGCCTGTCTTTGGAAAAAGCAAGCTTTACTCATGGAATATTTACAACTGTGCTTACTTCATCTGCAGAGCTGGAACTGGGTGGGTTCCAGGGGGCGTAGGTATTTAACTGCAGGGCTCGGGGAACGATGAAGTAGATTGCCCTGTTGACAGGATTGCTGTTGATGTTTATCCTTTAGTCTTTCAACTTAGGTTGTAAAGAAAAGACTCGGGGTCCCCGCAGTCCTCAGAGTAGAAAGCATCACTAGTTAGACTGAAACAGCCATCGCCTAGCCTTCTGTTCTCAACTTCTGAGCATGGGTATCCCACTCAGCTGCACAGCTATCAAGGGCTCTCTGCTCTTAACCTAATCCAGGTAATCCAGTTACCTGATGCCAGAGAGGAGCAGCTTGAATGGGTGAAGTGTCCCTTTAGCTGCCTCAGTAAGACATAACCTATGACCCCAGCACAAAATGGGGATACAAGTAGGAATGCCAGCCTGGTTCTCAGGTGATGGGAAAAGTCAGCTGGTTGTAAGTCACCGCAATGCTTTGATGGATTAGTCTCTTGTTAGTAAGCAGAAGGTTTGCTCTTTTGTATTTCTACACTGCAATATTTGAGAAGGTTTTTATCCCCTCCCCCTACCTATTTACTTGTAATTTGCCATGGGCATTCAAATAGATGACAAGCCCAAATGTAGATATTTTGAAATTTGGTAAGTTTTATATTTTTTTTTGTAGTAGAACTGGAAACTGTATTGGATGATGAACCATTTCATAGTTTTAAGTAGATGTCATAATATGAAATTTTCAAAACTGCTGCTCTTAGAAGATTCTCCTCTGGTCTTTTCTATCTGTTCACCCCTCTTTCTGTTGTGCATGTCTGAAAATACCTACCCCTTCTTTATGCGGAGGATCTGACTTGTCCTGGTAGGTGTTTGGTCATTGAGAAGGGAGACACCACAAGATCTAAGGAGGTGGCTCAGCGGGTAAAACACTTCCTGTGCCAGCGTGAGGACCTGAGTTCTAGACCCAGAACCCATGGAAAGCCAGGCACAGTAGTGTATGTCTGTAACCCTAGTGCTTCCACAGCAAGAGGGAGCTGGAAACAGCACTCTCCAGAAGCTCAGAGAGCTAGCAAGCCTGATATGTGCATCAGCCCACAACCAAGAGAATCTTTCTCAAGCAAGATGGAATGCTTGTACTCAAACACATGAATACACACACATCCTACAAACACACACCGTACACACCCAAAAGGAGAGAAGCCCCCTCTATGGAGTGCACCTCTGTGAAGGGAAGTTGCTGTATATAAACATGGAGAAGAGATAGTCTTCTTAGGAGCCAGGCTCATGAAAACTGGCCACCTGACTGGACAGTGAAGCAAGACTCTGTTAGCCTGTTCTCTGACCAGGTCATGTCAGCTCTTCAGACACAGACATCTGCTGTTACCAGATCCTCTGCATAAAGAAGGGGCAAATATGTGCACATGTAGACAGCGGTAAGAAGGGTGACTATGTGCACATGTAGA
>CABHPP010138862.1:0-46878 GCA_902168425.1 Peromyscus attwateri | reverse complement strand
TCGCCTTGGGTGCCCTTCAGCGAGTATTCAAATGTCCAAATACTGTGGCAGGGACTCAGGAATGGTCAATGAGCAAGGCAGAGCCCTGCCTCCAGGAGCTACAGTCTAATGAAGAGATAGACAACATTCAGTCAACAGATAAAGGGTCCGCTTCAGACAGCCATCACATCACTTTAAAAATCAAAACACAAAAACACTGTGATTGGGGGGGAGAGCCATGGAAATCACTAGAATGCCCTTGCTAAGCAGGTGGCATTGGAACTGTGATCTCAAGGAGGGAGAGGCAGAGACCGTGAACCTTTCAAACAGTATAGCACAATCCGGGGCCCGTGACCCCTGGGTAGGAGATGGTGATGCTGGCATTGGAAGTCTTTCAGGACTCAGATTCAGTGTTCCCTGTGCTGCTGCTTTTGTTTTTCAGGTTCAGTTCCACGTGACCATTGGGCACACAGCACTGTCCCTCTACACTGACTGCCCCTTCCCCAAGTGGATGCACTGGGCTCTGATCGCCTACGCAATCAGCTTCATCTTCCTCTTCCTCAACTTCTACACTCGGACATACAATGAGCCCAAGCAGTCAAAAACTGGAAAGACAGCCGTGAATGGGATTTCAGCAAACGGCGTGATCAAGTCAGAAAAGCAGCTAGTGTTAGAAAATGGGAAAACCCAGAAAAACGGAAAGCCAAAAGGAGAGTAGATTGACCTGGGCCTTAACTGGTTGACAGTGAGGAGACTCCTGTGTCATAGAAAATTTCAGGGGCAACAGAAGCAGAGGGTCTGGGGTGGGGAGGAGAGAGGAGAGAGGCAGATGTGGTCTATGCACCTTCAGACTGAGCAAACCTTTCCAAACGGTACCCAGATGTTTTATTTATGAAGTTTTTATTTTAAACATTTTTTTTTATTAGCCTTGATGTTGTCCAGACCAAAGCGATCCCAACGTGACCTTGGAGCCCCTCCTCCTGTTCACACCCCCCTGTTCAGCGGGTGAAAATGTCACCCATCTTCCATTCATCCCTTTCTTCAGTCTGAATTTTAGATGATCACAGAAACACAGTTTTATGACAATTTTTTTTTTTGGCTGAATCACTAGTTCCCCACTGGTTGCAAATCTGACATTTTCTTGTCCAGAGAGAGAACTGTGGATACATTTGAATTGGGATTCATTTATTGACCCCTGTGGTCAGATCTCTCCACCTCTAGTCAGAATAATTCCCTTTTGGCTGTAATTAAATTTGAAAACTCTGCTAATCTCTGTAGAATCTTAGAGGCTTGATGATGATGATGATGATGGTGTTGGTGAAAATAAGAAAGAATAACAGTAAAATCCTGTCTGGTGACCCAAAGGCCACCATGACTTACCGCACAAATCACTGTGGGAAACAATTTTTTTTTATTTTATTTTTATTTTTGTGATGAGGAAGGTAGCCTTTGAATACTCCTATTATTAGCAGAAATGTATTATGAGGATTAAGATTATTGAATGATTGAAACATGAGACCACTCATGGCTTTGTTAGTAACATCTAAGGTAGTCACATGTACATGCAGTTAGAACTCTAAGGGTATGTTGATTTTAACAGGCTTTCCTTGTTTAGATTTGTGGCTGTTGCTGATTTTTCATATGTGGACATACACCTACCTCTTCTGTTGGAAAGAACATTTAAATAAAATAAAATGAAATAAATTTTACTTAAAAAAAATCAAGGAGTCCTCTAATGTAAAATTTAATTTTAACTGTCAAACTTTTTTGTTGATTTTATTTTATTTACAAATAGCATACACCAAACATTTCTGTGATGTTATCCATCTCTTTCAATGTGTCTAATTTTGAGTGATGCTTACTTCCCTTGTGACTACGTTGCAAAAATCTTCTTTATTATCTAGAAATGAAGTATACATGCATTTTGGTGCAATACCTTGACTCCTTGGTGCTAATGATCGATATATTCAGTGCTTGCTGTTACAAGGTGTTACTTGTTAATGCAAGATGAGAAAATGCGAGACTGAGTTGGGTCTCTCAAGTCAAATTCGGTGTTTACAAAAGATGTATTTCATGTAACAGAAACGAACAACTGGAAAGCTGCGGAAGAGACGCTGTTCCACATTTTTTTTTTTACATAGATTAATTTGTTATGGGATGTCACAGAGGGATCATATGGAAAGAGAAAATGTAACAAAAATAGCATGAATATTTCTAAGTCTTTCAACTTGTCAAAACTGCATGTGTAGGATGTCTGCTGTTTGTACAGACTTTCCAAATATTTTGTAACCTATATTTATTGTGCATTGAGATTACATTTTCCCTGAAGGCATGCAGTCATGGACATTGCAGAAAATTAGCAGCACATACACTAATAGTGCGGTCTAAGAGGATCAACACTTTGGTTTTGTTTTTTTTTTTTGCCAGTGTGTAATGACTAGAGATGTGTAAATCTTTGTGAACATTCTGTACTGGCTTCCCAGAGCCCTTCATCCCCTGCTCTCAGATTTCAGCACAATAAATATACTACTGCTGTGGGAAAAGTGATTCTTTTTGGTCATCAGTTTCTTTGTTTGTGTTCTAATTTATTTTCCATTGCCAACTTCTTACACAGAAAAGCAACGAAACTAGATCTTGGGTCTCCGAGTTTTTGGTTCAAAGTATATTCTTTTTGTATGTATTCAAGTTTGTTTACTGTTGAGGCGGGGTTCTGCTATGTTGCTCAGTTTGGCCCTAAACTCGCCGCCCACTGGCCTCTGCCTCCAGAGTCTTGGGATGACAGGAGCACCGTAGAACTAAAATCTTGTTTTTATGGTAGCATTTTTTAAAAAATTAGTTCTAGTTGCTTTCAGACATGGAACATATCATTCTAAGTACTTCTGGGGACACTCTTAGAATATCGTATTTAAATCACTCTCAGTCCTTACTATAGGTTTATGGAAGATGACTTTCAATGATGAAATGACAGCCTTTCTTAATAGCTTTGATAATTTCTGAATCATCACAGAACAGTCATATGGCTTGCTGCTGACACCCAGGGAACAAGGGTTGCACCTCCTTTGTATTAAAATTTCTTTCATGAAAATATCTTCCTAAGTAGAAAATAAGAGAACTATTAAATATTCCCACATTCAAATATTTGACTATAAACACCCAAAACAGCCAGCTTTCCGGGACAGTAAATGGCTGAACCCCCGCCCCTCCCCCCTTGCTCTTATATCTGTCTCCTGACAGACGCTGACTGGCCACTAGTTTCCGCTTCAGCATTACTAATTCATTCTTCCATTCCACACTCCGGGCATCGGAACATTCAACATTCACATGTTGAAACGTGGACGCTCCCAGTGTCACAGCTCCTGCAAGTGGGCCCTGTTGTCTGTGGCTGAGGGCTGCTGCTTAGGGAGGGACAGGAGCTGCAGTGTCCTCCGGAGGAGTCTTAAAAGCATGCAGGTGGCTGGCTATTCATGAGAGATTTTGGTGGGGGGGAGCTTACAGTAATTTTCCAGTTCTATCTCCCAAAGAGCAAGAAGATAGAAACCAGACATTATAACGGAGTCATACAGATGTCCTTTGGGTGGCATTACATGGCAATGCTGTCTACTTGTGCCCCTGGGCTCACCAGCTTGAGATAAAAGCCATGGTTAGCAGAGCCACTGGCTTGTTCCTGCAGGCTGCTCGCCAGGCTGGTGTCTGTCTGCTGTAGAGTCTCCTGTTCCTGAGGTGATGGTGTTAAAGAGGCCTACACACGAGAGATGATGCGGATGGTGACAAGCCGAGATGGCCTGTCCCTTGTGAGACTGGATTTCTGTCTGACAGCAAAAAGGGATTTTCCTAACAAGTGCGCCCGATTTTAATGTTCTGGAGCTTAGCAGGGTTGTTGATTTTGCTTTGTTTCCAGTTTATTACACGTATCTTGGACACAGCTAAGCTGCGGGCTTTTAAAATAAATGATAGGTGAACAGATGTAAAAAAAGAAAATCTTAATTGACATATTTGTTCTATATATGCAGTGCAAGTACCCCACATATGAGAAAAAAAAAACAACAACAACCTGGAAGTAGAAATTATTTTGTTGTGCTGTCTAATTGATACCACACCAATTTGAGCACTATAGATCGACTACTGGGGCAGAATATTTCACACTCCATCTTAGCAGAATGGAGCGCCTCTCACGCTGAGCTGTTCTCTCAGCTCCTTCCTCCTTAGAGTTTCACCTCAACTGTCTGAATTCTCCTCTGCTCCCCTCCCTTCTACTCACCTTCCTTTCTGCTTTAGAGAAGCAAGTTCTTTGTTCCTTTTCTTAGTTTAGAATTCTTTTCTTTGTGTTTGCCAGGGGGAGGGGGGCGAGGGAAAGCGCTAGTTAGAATTCTTTTGTCATCTGTGATACATTAGATTTAGCCGAGTCTCTCCTCCCTGTGAGGAAGGATTCTCCGAACCAGTCTTTCAAGAATAATGATTACCTAGCTATTTGGAAATGAGGGAGTGTGGGTAGACGATGAGTCTTGCATGCTATGGGAGCATTATGCTAACAAGTCGTGCCCCACCTCCTGGTTTATGTTCTAACGTCCTTAATCTGGGCATCCTGGACAACACATTCCACAGGCATATTATATAGTTAAGAGTATTATCTCTTCATACATAGTTTCATCTCATATGTAGTTATATATGGTTTCTTCTCTCCCAGGTGATGGGTATCAAACTGAGGCCTCATGCAAGCTAGGCAAGATTTCTACCCCTGAGCTATATCCCTCAATTTCACATTTTAAAATTTCAGCTCCAATTAGGAAAATTTTAAAGATTTTCCATGATTACAAAGAGAAAGTAACCTCTCTTCAAATTTGTATTTAGAAAAAAAAAAAAAGCCGTGGTTTTGCTTGAAGAATATACGGCCAGCCCTTATAAAAGTGAAACCTGATGTTTTCTGCACTAAAAAAATATCCTGTGGACTTGAGTCAAAAGAGCAACCAGATAAGACTGAGGGACAGATTTCTTACTGTTGAGATTTGACGTTTTCATCCTAGAGGTCTACCCTAAAGATGAATTACGTCATAATCCTAGCTCCATCTTCGCGAGTGTGCTCGACATGGACTGGCACAATGAATCCATCCCATCTCAAGAGCCCTTGCTGCTTTCCTTTAGCATCACAGAGACGGAAAAATGAAATTTATATTTCTTAGATTCCGTCGTGAGCTGTGTTTCTCTGACAACTTTAACTTTTGTCCACACAAGGCCATCAATTGAAATTTTAAGAAGGCCGAGGACACAGATGCATCTTATTGTAGTGGAACAGTTAAAACAATGGGCTCTTCCAGACAAGCTGGCCACAGCTGGCCCATATGCTCCACTGTCTACATCAATGTTATGGATGCAGATGGCTGTGGTAATAGCAGCAATGGCTGATGTAGTCATATACACTTGAAGTCAAAGCTGAAAAAGGTTTCCTGACCTTCATGTTTCCAAGTTACTAATAGTTGTAAGAACATTTAATCCGTGTGTGTGTTTGAGATACTTTGAATGTATCAGTTTCATAAATTGAACCCTACATAACTCAGCATGTATGTAGCACTAAGCATGGTCAAGAAATGGCTCTAAAGATTATATGGAATAAGTTGTCTGCCTCAGTTGAGTTTATAGGAAGCAGTAACTTCATGGTCAGTGGAAAATGTGATAATGTTTTCATGAGACACATAGCTAAGTTATGACCCATAGTCATCTAGGATGGGATTGTAATTAAAGGCAACCATTTGGCAGACCAAAAGGTTGCTGTATTGTACCATTATGATGCAAATGAGGAACGTGAAGACCAGTGACAAGGCTGCTCCTGATTGCACTACAGAGCATACAGAGAGTTAGCTCAGGTTTTAAATTCCTGGTTCAGAGCAGGACAAGGAGCCTCTATGACTGCTGTAAGAGGCTTTCTTGTACTTTGTAGCTGCAGACCCAAAACGCCTCCAAACGAGATCCAAAGCTTATTCCTGTGGGTTGAAGAGCGAAGACTTAAGGCCACAACCTCAATAGTTTTTCTACACAAACGTTGCAACTTTGGTTGTGGAATGGTAGGGATGCAAGAACTGCATTGCGAGTATTTGAGTAGCTTTGGGCTGCACCTGAGAACCTGAATCTCTCGATCTCAATTAAAATAGGCCCGCTTCCTTTGCCGGGTGACATAGGCCTTCATTACAAGAAATCGTAGGAGTTTAGCCAAGGTAGCTGCCCTTCAAAGGGAGACTGGCCCTTCCCATGCTGCTTTCTGCTCTCTGTGCCATTGTGCTAAGAGAGTTGTATGGCATGCTCCAGGGGAATGGTCCTGGTGGGAGATGCTGAACAATGGGAGGATTTGGCTGATTTCCATCGGCAGGAACGCATAGGAATAGATTCTCAGGAAACTAACCCAAGCAGGATGAAACATCTGTAGAATGAACTGAGATTATCGATAGAAATGTACCAGAAACTCTTGAGTTGAGGCTAGCACTCCCCAGTGAGGGGTGGCTTGATGGTTTGTCAGTTGTCTAACCGAGCCTGGACTTAAACAGCCTACATTAAAATAAGATGGAAATCAGAAAGACATTGGAATAACATGCCGGTGAGAATCAGAAGGCTTATGGAGCTAGTAAAGTTGGGGGCTTTACCATGTGTGTCCCATTTGGCCATTCCCTCACTGTTTGATAAGGACCACTGACATGCTTGAAAAAGTGCTTAGTGGCTACTTCCTGTAGGCTGGGGATGAGGAGGAGGAGAGCTGTCTCTGAAGTGGCCCCTTCAGTGAGAATGGTAGTGTCCCAGTCTGGAGAGGTAGCTACATGCTAGTGATAGTGTGGCCATAGCTGTCATCACAACAGTAGAGTCAGAGTGGATACCAGAATGGCTTAGCTTGAGGATGTTGATATAATTGATTATGATGTGCCGGGACAGAAATAAATGGGCAACTTACTAAAGTCCTGTTGATTGGTATCACTGACAAAATCTGGTGAACTCAGGCCTGAGCTGTCACAATGGAAAGGAACATCCCCTTACCAATTCCCAAATCTGATCCAGAGCACAGACTTGGAACTCCTTCCCTTCCTCCCTTCCTCCTTTCCTCCCTCCCTCCTTTCCTCCCTCCCTCCTTTCCTCCCTCCCTCCTTTTCTCCCTCCCTCCTTCTCTTTTCTCCTTTTATTTGAGAGAAGGTCTCACTATGTTGCCTAGGCTGGTCTTGGGCTCCAGCTTTCCTCCTACCTCAGCCTCCTGAGGGCTAGGACTATAGGCATACCCCATGATGTCTGACTGCAGAGCAACCTCAGGGAAGGGAATTTCTCGGGGTGGTGCCATGAGAATACATTATAAAATCTTCCCACCTTTCACCAAGAGGGAAGAGAAACAGTTTGAGGGGGATAATGAAACATGGAACATCTCCATCATCAAACACCCAAGTTAATAATAGGGTCACCAGTCAAAATGGGGGTAGTAGAGGCCAGGTGATAAATGGAATTCTGGCCGGAGTCCATCCCACTGGAGCTCATGGATTTCCCCCTGAAACACATACACCTTCCCAGTTACCACATGGACAGCTGAATTAAACACGTCCTCTTTCTTGAGTCCTACACTGCTTCCCCTACTCATGAAGTGAGGAGAGGAATGGTATAAAAGACCAATTCAAAGCTAAAACATTTTCTCCCAATTGAAACAGTATGCTAGAAGAAATGAGCACCACATTTCCTGGTAATGTCAGCTACCCATGCTGCCCTTCAAGGTCCGAAAGCTTCAAGGTAATGAGTGTTTGTCGTGTGTTCCCATTTAACGCTTCCTGTTTTACCTGAACAGAAAATAGTAGCGTCTTGGAGAGTGACACTTCATCATTAACTCATCACGCAAGCCCACGTTCAGCAGCTGTTGCAGAGGTAGCCCGTTAATAAGCAAATCAACGTCATTTTGGCAGCTGATAGCTGCTATCCATACATTAGCCATTGTCCTTCATTTTCAATAGCGGTTAAGTCAGTTTTTCACCTGCAACATAAGCATACGCAGATCTCGCCGTCTCACCTCAGAACCATGCCAGCCTTCCCTTTTCTGTCAGGGTCTGCCACAGCAGCCTTGTTTGGTTCGTCCTGACGGATAGCACACTGATGGGATGCCACAAGGAGGAGGTAGCAGATACCACAGCTTCTTCGGCAAAGGAAAATGTATGCCAGAAGTAGGAGGGAAAATAAATAGTAAGTTCAAGGGTCATGGCGTTAGGAAAGTTTACGGTAAGTCCATTGACCTGTAGAAGGCCGACACTCCCTCCAGAGTAAGAAAACTGCTGCTGTCTACCACCCGTCACTATTAAAGAATCACCAGGTGGCTGTCACCTTGCTGGCTTTTGTAACAACACACACATTTGAGGGTGTTGCTCCTTCTCGTTTATTAAGCAGGCCACCCGCTTGCCTGGTCTGAATGGGGTCAAAGGCAAGAAGAGAATTCACAACCACCACGAACTGCAGTACAAGTTACTCTATTATTTAAGATTGAGGAGCCAACAGATTAACCGGTGCTGGAAGTGTTTGACAGAGAGTAGTTCTGGGGGTGACCTCTGAATCCAGGTGCAGTCCTTTAGGGTTTTAGGTAAAAGCCACGACCTAGTTCCCAAATTGCTAAGAAACAGATCCAAGAGGATGCTTGGGCTTTGCTGTGTGCATTTTGGTATCTGACTCCAGAACATGGAATGACTCTGCAAACTGAGCTGCTCATCCTGGGCCGGGTGTTATCTGACCCATCATCTCCTAAGCCAGAGCGGGCACAGCAGTGTTCCCTCATCAGGTGGGAGGCTGTGAAGGCACAGGCACCTGGCCTGAGCCGCCCTGAGATACCGCCGTACCTGCCCTTGCTGCACACCGCGTGTTCTTCATGTCACAATTCCACCTCATAACAGCTCCAGTCAGGACTTTTGAATACTGGCTGACAGGTTGCACACCTCTAATACATGTCCTGAAATGCCAAACCATACAGACCACATCATCTCAGCTCCCACTGTGGCTTCCATGTGGCCCTCAAATTCACAGGTTGGTGGAAATTTAAGTCACAAAGTCATGTGTTAATGGTATTTGGAGGTGGGATCTTTGGGCCAGAGGGATTTGCCCCTCATGGTATGGACAAAGAGTGGCTTTGTTAGATAAGTGAACTCTCTGGCTAGCTTGCTGTATTATGTGATACCTTGCATCAAGTCTTAACCCTGTAGGAAGACCCTCTCCATATGCCAAGCAATCTTCCAAGACCATAATCTCATTAATCTTTTTCTTTGTGAAATACCCATGGTGTGGGATTTTTGTAATAGCCACAGAAAGTGGAGAAAGACAGTGAGCTCTCTGGCCAAATGGCCTCCAGATGATTTCAGTCAACGGGTCATGAACAGGTAACCTAAGATTCCAGAGTGGGAAGGAGTCTTCCATGCCCTCTCTCTACTTCGGATTGTCTCTCCAACCTAGTCCCCTCCTTCAAAAACATAGCTTCTGCTGGCGAAGCCTCTTCTTCCTTCTAAATCTCACTGAGCTCCTTTCCCTTCCTGCTCCTGCACTTCCAGGAGAACAGCACCCAACTCTCGCTCATTTCCCTGAACCTCAGTTCTCCCTGTTTGCTCATTACTCCCTGTCTCCATTTCTACATACCACCCTTTCACTAAAGCTTCTTCATGCAAGCCATGTGGGGCAAATTCTGATTTATGCTGGGCCTTCTTGAGAAACTGAAAAAAAAATTAAACTTGGCTTACAAATGATTTTATGTAACTTGCAAACACCAGTTGGAAAGAGACTATGGCAGCATTATAACTGAGCTTGTAAGTGGCCCCCAAAGAGATGCCTTGGTGGATAAGAGTGTGAAGACTTGAATTTGAATACCCAACACTCATATAAGAAGCCAGGTATGCAACATGTACACATGTAACACACACAAACACACACACACACACACACACACACACTCACTCACTCACAAAAAAATGGTCCCAAAAGATGTGTGGAAAATTTTCTGGGAGAGGCCATTACTCTCTCCATCTGCTTGGTGACTTTTCCTAAAGGAAAAATGACCAGAATTACAAATTTGGTGATTGTTAGGCCCAATTCTGAAGGACTAGGAAAGACTAACATTGAAGGCTGGGGACAAGGAGTCCTGAGAAGTTCTGAATGTGACTCATGCTGTTTCCCATGTGGATGGTCACTGTACAGAGGCTTTTGACAAATGACACGTTATCCATCCATTGCTTTCTCTAGATAGCTCATGTTTGCTCTGTGGCTCATAAATAAAGTGGGCAAGAGATGGATTGTACGGTGGACCAGACTGCAGCCCCTGGAGCCTATAGATGTCACCCTTCTTGAAAAAAAAGTTTTGTAGATGTGATTAAGAATCTTAAGATGGGGCTGGAGAGATGGCTCAGCTGTTAAGAGCAGTTGCTGTGCTTACAGGGGACCTGGGTTCTATTCCCAGCAACTACATGTCAGTTCACTTTAACTCCAGGTCCAGGGGATCCCATGTCCTGTCCTGGCCTCCACTGACACCAGGCAAACATGTGGTACACATACACACATAAAGGCAAAACACCTATACACAACTAAAAAAAATAATCTTAAGATGAGGAAAGAACTCTGAATTATTAATTGGGTCCTGAATGCTCCTGCAAACATTCTAAAGAGAGGAATTCTTCCTGTGCAGAGAGGTGAGATGAAAGCAGGCTTGGAGGGATACAGCCCAGGGATGCAGCCCAGGGATGCTGGCCCTCATCAGAAACTAGAAGAGGCAAGGAAAGGATTCCCTCGCTTTTTTTTGAACATAATTTTTCCTTGAGTCTTCGGGAATTTCACATCGTGCACTCCAATTCCATTCATTTTCCAGTCCCTCCATATCTGCCCTTCACTCTTGTAGCATCCACCCCAAAAGAAAACTGAAAAAGAAATAATAAAAATAAAATAGAAATAAGAAATAAATTATTACTTTATTAATAGTAAGAATATTAATTAAAAAGAAACAAAACAAAAACAAAGAAAAACCACTTCACGCCTCCATCTTTCCCGCCTCTCTATCACCTCTTCATTCATCTTGGTGGCATTTATCGTGCAGTGTACCCTTTGGTCCAAACAGCTTTACTTGCAAATGTTCATTGTGTAGTGTGTTGTTGGTCAGGTTCAAGGCCTCTGGCTTCTGGCACATCAGCAATACTGGACCCTCACCGAAACTCCTCTGGGATATGCTGCTGTTGGCCCAGTCATGGAGGTCCTGCGGCTATGGTTTCACAGGACCAGTCCCTTCATGAGCTCCAGCAGGTCATGGATGGGGTACATGCTGGGGAGTGCCAACTCAAAGCCAGTGTATCTGGGTGGCAGCTGTGCTGGTCAGCTCATCCTCAGGTGAAGGGTGGAGCAGGTGTCCCACACCCCTGGGGTGGGGTGGGGCCAGCTTTCCCAAGTGCTGGGGGCCAGTTGTCTTTGGGGCTAGCTCATCTGATCTGATGTCCTAGGTCTGGCTTGGGGCAGGAAGAATTCTCTTTTAGAGCCTCCAGAGAGAGTACTGCCTTGCCTACACCTTCACAAGACTTCTTCTGGGCTCCAAAAATGTAAGAGAATCAAGTTTGGAGGTCGTTTACTACAGGAACGTAAGGAGAGTGAACAAGGGCTCAAATAGTGTGGACCCCTCAGCAAGGCTGATCTGGTGGGCACCTCTGTGGAGTGGCCGGCCTCCCACAGCAGAGCCCGATGCTGGTCCTGATGTGGGACTGTCCTTGGGCTAGACAGCCACTTGACAGCTTCCAGTGCAGAGAGCACAGTGGTCCATTGTCATTGGGCTAACCCATTGTGGACTCAATGGTTTGCCAGTAGTAGCATTAGTGTGTGAACTTCAGAGCATTGCTTCATATGCGGAAATTTATTTTATAATAAAAGAAAGGAGGTACTCTCCCTCAAGGCACCTAGTCATCTTTCTGTAGACTACAGTATGCAACTACTGTGACCCATTTGTGATAGCTTTGTGTATTTCCTTTAGCTTATGTCGATATTGATACACACGAACCAAAATAAAAGCACGACCTCTCTTTTTCCCTTACTATTTGACAGAAGGTGTATTATTGGTGGCGAAATTTGAAATCTAAGCTTTAATAAAGACATCCAAAGTGGAGTTACACATGCTCTAGAAGTGAATAATCGCACTAGCTGGATCTACAGAATGATTCGGGGCCTTTAAATGATTACCAATTGTAGGAAAAGGTGAGCATAGTTTTTGTTACCAGGGATGTCCAAACCCTTGACTTCTGTGGGCCACACGGGAAAAAAACAAATCATCTTAGGCTATACATTAAATGAAGAAACACAAAACCTGGAGAGCAAAGAAGTCTATTTATACTTTCCACATAGCTGACGCCACAGATAAGCACAGATGTCTCATAACCATCCTAATTATACAGGACCCACTCAGAGTCTTGAGTTGTTTCTAATGAAGAGAATGAGCTTAGTAAGTAATAAAGTAATAAAGTTTCCTTGTTTTTTTTTTGTTTTTTTTTACTATTTTTATTATAAAAAACAAAGAAAAAAGACAACATAAAACTAGTAGGATGTTTGACATTGTATTTGAGAAATTAATATAGTGGTTCTCAACCTTCCTAATGCCGTTTAATACAGTTCCTTATGTTTTGGTGATCCACCCCCACCACCATAAAATTATATTGTTGTTACTTCTTAATTGTAATTTTGTTACCGTTATGAATCATGATGTAAATATGTGTGGTTTCCAATGGTCTTAGGCAGCCCCTGTAAAAGGGTCATTAAACCCCCAAAGGGTTGAGACCCACAGGCTGAGAACTGCTGAACTAATACATTAGTGTTTGGTTCAATGGGAGTAGTTGCGCCTCCCACAGTGCTCATCTGGGCTTGATTCTGATTCTGCTCTTGGCTTTCCTCTTGAGAACAGCAGCTCACAAACAGACGCTGTCACAGAGTGCTGACGGGAGAAGGGGCAGATTGTAAGCAAAGGAAGGGAAGGGCATTTGTCCCTGGGAAGGCAGGTCCTATAAAATCTAGTAAAAAGACACAATAACATTGGTCCTTAAGTCAAATGCCAGATTGAAACTCTAGGCATTCCGTCTGAAAATTGGCAAGGAATATATTTGTGTCAACTGAAAATGGGGTTGCAAATGCAACAAAGTACTGATTATTTTCCAAGAAATCTTAAAATCTGTTTTCTAATCTTTGTGTGTAATTGAAACTTCAGTTACATACTTTTCATTGTTCATAGGACTGTGTTTAGTCAACCTGTCAAAATCAGTGGCCTTAATTTGAGCTTGTCATAATTTTAGTTTCATTCACTTGAACTGTATTACTAACTTGTTTTTCACCTTAAGGAGACATTTATCTCATTTAAACATTTAATTCACTAAAAGGGCTAAATCTGTAAGTCAGTTCTTATTGTCAACTTCTGATGTAAGTATTGTGTTTGATACCATAAAGGACTTGATAATGTGTTACAAATAATAAAATCTCAACATCTGGCCTCGGCAACTCAGTCCCCTCTGTTCTGATAATAAATGATGTGCCACATCAGTGTCAACATTTTTGAGGAATTTCTGGAATTGGTAGTGGTTTAATCTCCTGGCCTTTATGAGATTCACAGTCTTGATGACAGTTTGCATATTGTTACTCCTTTTTATACTTTTGCAAGGACATTTTCCTGAAACACTGTACACAATGATACTTCCTTAGACATGAGCTTGGGGCAGCATCTGCATCCACTCCTGTCAAATTTATAGTAAGTTCCTCTCTCTTCCTTCATCAATGGGTACCACCAGTAACTCTACCAGCTATGTTGACAACAGACAAAATTAATTTGCTGTAATATACTTTTTACTCACTGTTTCATATAAATCTCTAGCTGTGTCTCTTAATGGCACCAAATAAGCCATTTATTAAGTATGATTCTACTCATCATTATTGCCTCTACGTGGACAGTTGTGGGGATGGGGAATAGAACTATCAGTAAAATGCTTGCCATATGAGCAATGAAGACTCAAGTTCAACCGAGCATCCATGTAAAAACCAGTGTGTAGTGGCATGTTTCTATAGCTCTAGCGCAGGGGGTGGGGGGATTGGGAGTGGGGATGGGGGAGTTGGGGATGGGGGCAGAAGTTGGGACATAGGCCAATGCCTGGAGCTTTCTGGCCAGCAGCCTAGTCTAGTTGGAGAGCTTCATGGTCAAGTGAAAGATCCTGTGTCAAAATCCAGGTAGATGGCTCCTGAGAAACAACACCTGAGGGTGACCTTTGGCTTCCACAGCACACATGCACAGGCATACTCGCACACACACACACATGCACACTTACACTCATGAACCTCCTATGAACCTCCCCCACGTACTCTAACCCCACACGCACAGTGGCAAGCTAGTCACATTTGTAACATCAGCACTGCCACACGTTGCCAAAGCATGAAAGTAAAATTAGTGGCTCTACTCTTTAAGTTCCTCTGGATAGATTCCTCCGGTTTCTTTCGTTCCTCTGGTTAGTTGGAGACAAGTTGATTTTAGAAGAATTCTCCCTTTATTTTCCAGAGCATATTGCATCTGCCATGCTCTCTGTACATTGGTTAGTAAGTTCATCATCAGAAAATGGTTTTGGTTACTCTTGCCATTAAATATATTATGATTACTACAATACAACAAGAGAACTTTTATGAGCTTTTAAAAAACAATTTTTATGAGCAGACAGATTTTTTTTTTCTATTCTGCTGCTTGATTCTCCTGGCACAGTCCCTGATACAAACCAAATTTGGCGGCATGTTTTTGTATACCCTTTCAGATCACAGTCTTTGAAAACTTCCACAAATTAAGCAGAATGTCTTACAGTTTACCTTGATCATTGGTCCACTGAATAATCTTCCTTCATGTGCAACTTTTCTTTCTTGGGCTTCTGCTTTCTTTTAAGACATTATAGAAGCCACGTTGCAGTAATAAAAAAAAAAGAACAAGATATAAGGAATGATTTTAATGTTTAAAAATATTTTTAACTCTGTGTATGGGTGTCTCTGTCTGAGTGTGGGTACATGTGCACACCTTCAAAGGTCAAAAGAGGGTGTCAGATCCCCTGGAACGCTGTGAGCTGCCTGATACGGGTGCTAGGAACTAAAGTTGGATTCTCTGTAGAGCAGTACCCGCTCTTAACTGCTGGATCATCTCTCCAGCCCAAGGACTATTTTTTCTTCTACTGTGATAATTGATTGACAGGAGTGTAGAAAACAAGGTTTGGGTTCTTTCACATCTGGCTGCTGATGAAGCATGAAGTGGAAGGTGGCTTGTAAAGCCTGCAGGCAGTGACTGAAATGCACTGAGATGTCAAAGCGCCCTTAATAACCAAGTGCGAATACTCATGTCTCCCAATGTTTTCATTAAATGCCTACTGTTGGCTATGGTGGGCTAAAACACTGTTGGTGAGCTCTGTTTTACCTACTGAAGCACCACAAACGGGTGTGTGCTGTGGGATGTTCTGTATGGCAAATGTGTTGCTAATAAAACACTGATTGGCCAGTGGCTAGGCAGGAAGTATAGGCGGGACTAACAGAGAGACTTAAAAGAACAGGAAGGCAGAAGGAGTGACTGCCTGCCAGCAACCGCCAGGACAAGCAGCATGTAAAGATGCCGGTAAGCCACGAGCCATGTGGCAAGATATAGATTTATAGAAATGGATTAATTTAAGATCTAAGAACAGAGAAGCCTGCCACTGCCATACAGTTTGTAAGCAATATAAGTCTCTGTTTACTTGGTTGGGTCTGAGCGGCTGTGGGACTGGCAGGTGAAAGAGATTTATCCTGACTGTGGGCCAGGCAGGAAAACTCTAGCAACAGGTGTGACATCTTTTGGTACCAGTTCTACAGTGCACTTGGGAAAAAAAAAATGATAGAAGCTGCACACCACTGTAAAACTGAAGCCATGTGAACATATAGTGAGAACATACATGTTTCCTTTGTGTAACGTTTGTGGTGTGAGTTGTTCTCCACAAAGTTCATGTGTACGAACCACATAATTAAGTCATACATTATAGCACAAAACTCATGTTTAGAATAGTCTTTTGATTTTGTGCTGGGTGGGCCCCACTCGTGGATATCCTGGACCGCATGTGGGCCGTGGGCCGAGAGTTGGACACACCCAGTTTATGTGAGAGTCAGCCATACCATGCAAATTTGAACAGCATGTGTTGATTTTGCTCTGGTTTTTGTTTGGAAGAAGACTGCGGATGGTAGGTAGACTGTGTGGGATATTGTTTATTGACTCTGGCATCCCTTCCTGCTCTTTCCTTACACTCTTGTTAATTCATCTGTGGAAGGGTAGTGTTCAACAAACTGCATTCCCAGGAGTACTTGAGGCCAGAGTGCTGGGTCTCCGATATTCTTCATCTTCTGTCAGTAAAAGATGAAGGAGTGAATTTTTTTTTGGAGGGAAAGGGAAACATGACATCTCAGGCAAACTTCACAGGACTGAAGCTGGATCCCATGCTTTGTCACACACCGTCTGCTCCTTTAATGTGGGGCAGCTTTGACAGCACCAGGACCAGCAATCACCTGCAGTACTTCCTGCCCTCTGGGCTCAGCCAATGGGCAACATCACCGTGGACAAGAAAGCAGATTGAGGGGTGCTTGGCTTCTGCTCCTCCAGTCTAACGCCTTTCGGCACACAATTTCCTCTGTTAAACATTTTCTGCTTAAAAACTCTAGTATCTGTTCCTTGTACTGAATGTTGGACACAATAGGTAGAAACAGAAACCCAGTAAGCACTTAAATTGTGTGCAATATAATATAAATTTATGCCACTTTCAGACTGTTACAGCTATGAAAAATTGAATGGTTATGGTATTTGAAAACAAACATTTTTGTCTTTTAGTTTTATTTTTGTGTTTGTGTATGCTATGTGAATGTATGCTGTGTTTGTGTACGCATGTGCGTGTGTGCTTGCAAGTGTGCATGCACGTATGTGCACATGTGTGCGGAGACCAGAGGCTTTGGGTGTCTCTTTCCCTGTCGCTCTTCACCTTACTTGTTTGCTTTTGTTCTTTTACCTCTTCTCGAGTGTATGTGAGTTCAAATGTGTGCACATGCACGCAGAAACCTGAAGTTGGTATCAGGAACCTTCTATCTTTTTTTTTTCCACCTTATTCATGGAGGCAGGATCTCTCATTCGAGCCTAGAGTTCATTGATATGGCTAGTCTCATAACCAACATGCTTGGGAGATCTCTGTGTTCCCAGGCTGGAATTCCAGGCAAGTCTCCCAGAGCACCCGGACATTTTATGAGTTCTGGGGATCCGAACTCTGGTCCTCTTGCTTGTACTGACAAGCACTTCAGCTGAGCGGCCCTCTCCCCAGCCTCAGCTCCCCCTTGTGTTCTTTGAGACAAGGTCTCTCACTGATTCGGCTAGGCTGGCTGTCCAGCGACCTCCAGAATCTACCTGTCTCTGCCTTCCTGGTGAAGGGATTACAAATAGGCATTGCCGGACTTGGCTTTTTACAAGGTTTCTAGGGACCCACACTCAGGTTTGCACAGAAAATACTAAGTCATCATCCCAGCTTCATGGACTTTCTGTCTGTCTATTTTTTCATAATATTTTTTAATTAAAATATAATCACGCAATTTCACCCTTCCTTTTCCTCCCTCCAACCTTTTCCATATCCTCTCCCTCTAGTCCCTCCCATGTCTACCCCATGACTCCTTCTCTGATTCACTGCCTCTTTTTCTTTGATTACTATTGTTACATACGTGTGCGTGTGTACACATAAATATATAAATACAACCCCATTTTTATTTGTTTTGTGTGAATGTGTGCTTGGGTGTGTGCCATGATGCATGAGTGGAGGTCAGAGGAAGCCCTGTGGGAGTTGGTCCCCTCCTTCTACTAAGTGTGTCCCAAGGATTAAACTCATGTCATCAGACTCAGTGGAACAGACCTTTACCTACTGAGCCATCTTTCCTGCCCTCCTTGCATAGTCTGTCTTTCTTTCTTCCTTCCTTCCTTTCTTTCTTTTCTGAAACAGTGACTACTTATATAGCTCTCTGACTGACCTGGACTTCATTTATGTAGACCATGCTGGCCTCGAACTCACATCAATCTGCCAGTCTCTGCCTCTGATAGGTTTAAAGGTGTACACCGCCATACCTGGACTTTCTTTTCTTTCTTTTTTAAAAGCTTTAAATTTTTTTTGATGTAGGATCTCACTAACTTCCCCACGCTGGTCTTGAACTCCTGCTTGCAATCATCTGACCTCAGCTTTCTTAGTAGCTGGGATTAGAGGCCTGTAACAACCAGATTTGATTATCTTTAACATGATTTTTTTGCATATGTGGTGTGTGTTCCTTCATGTATGTCAGCATACGTGTGTGTGTGTGTGTGTGTGTGTGTGTGTGTGTGTGTGTGTGTGTGTGATGTGTATACAGGCAGGTGTTGAGGCCTGAAATTGATGTCAGGAGTCTTTCTTGATTCCTCTCCAGTATTAGGCATGGTCCTGCACTGAACCTAGAGCTCCCCATTCTAACTAGTTTGCGGTCCAGTTTGCTGTGGAAATCTCCTGTCTCTGTTTCCCCAGAGCTGGGATTACAGGTGGCCTCTGCAAATGCTCGATTCTATGTGGTTTCTGAGACTCTCAACTTTAGTCCTCATCTCACACACCAAATGCTTTACTGTCCAGCCCAGGTTTTTTCCCTAACGTTTTTAATTGGAGAATTTTTCAAAAATTGTCCTGTTCCCTTAGCTACCTTTGTTTCCTCTGGAGTCAGATAGCTGGTGTGTGTATTTTGTTCTTTCTATCTTAGAGCTGTGTAACTCATGCCTGATGTTCATGTTTGAGTATGACTCAAGCCAAAGACTGTCATCATACAGGGTGTGCTGACTGCTAAGATGTGCTTCATGTGAGTGGGCAAGGCTGCCACAGCAAGCGCTTTCCAGTCCAGGATGAAGAGACTCCACATCTATATAATATTAGTTACTTTCCTATCACTGTGACAAAACACCATGACCAAGGCAACTTACAGAAGAAAGTCTAACTGGTCTTACAGTTCCAGAGGGTTAGAGCCCACTGTGGGAGAGTGAAGCCGAGAGCTCACATCACAAACTGCAAACACGAAGCTGGGAAGAGTGAACCCAAATAGTGCAAGTCTTTAAACCCTCAAAGCCCACCTCCAGTGACACGTCTCCAACAAGTCTACACCTCCTAAACCTTCCCAAACAGTGCCACAAACTGGGGACCAAGTATTCAAATGACTGAGACTATCGGGAGACCCCTCTTTGAAACCACCACATATACCAACCCTCACTCTCACCATAATTCTTTTAAAAGAGTTCTGAGAAGTGGAAGTTAATTGATGTAAGGAATTTTATGGCTGAGGGTGGTAACCAGGAAGTGATGGTTGAGTTGTCTCTGTATAAGTTTTCCTAAATCCATAGTTTTTTCAGACCAACTTCTCACTTCTGACAGCCCATCAGTCTCTCGTTCGGGAACCGTGGAAGAAAAGCTTGTTGCTTCTTTCACTACAGCTCTCTTTGAGCCATTTTTCTAAGGATCTACATCCTATCTTATCAAACGTTATTGAAATGTATCTGTTGTGATTCCTTTGTATTCTTTCCATTAATGTGGGTTTTGACATTTTGCTCATCTCTACTATATATTTAACAGAGCTATCAGAGGCTAGAAAATCAAGGGTGAGCTTGTCCTGTTATCCGAAATCAGAAAACTTGTTGATATTTCCCAAAACGAAGCTGAAAGCATTTTTTGAATCCAGAGAGACTAAAATCTGAGCTTTGTCCCTTAGGTGTAACCTGAAACAAGTTACTGAATCTTTCTGGGTCTGTTTCTTTATATGTAAAATGTAGCTAATGATATCTAACTCAATGTAAGAGAAACAAGTACAAATGTATATATAGTGTTCAGTTTGTATCTCACTCAGTGTTGTACAGAAACTTCTACTCATCCTCCACTTGCTAAAATAGTTTTTTATTATTTCTTAATTTGTTTACTAAAAGTTCTCAGGAAAGTTGAGTGATTTGCATGTTTATGATTCTTTCCATGGTAATAAAAAGAAAGCGAAATATAGACTATTTTCTAGTAAATTATCTACAACTTGACCTTTAAGCTCATTTCCAAAAAGGGTTATATTACCTAGTTACAGCAAGAAACTAACTACCCATTGCACATTTAAGTTGATATTAAGACATTTTTCCTTGTTTTCTAGTCACAGCTTAAAGTATACTTCTGAAGTAGCTTTGTTGTATTGAGAAAATGATAGAACTTTTCTAGTGAATCGATCTAGTAAAATGATTATTACAAATTTAAAAGCTAATGTATGCATCATGCATATTAACTACTCCTTAGAAGATTGCCTGCATTGTTTATATAACATAGCACATGATGACATCACCAAGTGGTGACAGTGGTGCTATGATTTGATTCCTCCTTGGAAAATACACACACACACACACACACACACACACACACACACACACACACACACGCACACACACGCACATGCACACACACATGCACACGCACACACACATATGCACATACACACATACGCACATGCACACACACATATGCGCGCACACACACACACACACACACACACACACACACACACACACTGCAAATACCAAATTTGCTTTGCACAGAGAAACTTTCCAGTTAAGGAGTAATTGGGACATTAATTGTACCCCTGAAGTTATGATACTGCTGACTGCAGATTGATGGATTTCTGTTTTAGCTCTTACCACTTTATAGAAGGAATTAATGTGCACTCATTGTGAGACGGGGGTAGAATATCAGGAAAGATAATCAGATTAAGGGTTCATGGTCAGACACTGTGACAATAATAGAAATTAATGACTATAAATCCTAAGGGGCCTGCCATAGATCCCTGGCTTAAAGAACATTGCTAATTCCATGCCCTTCGCTCTATGCATCTCCAAATCTCTTACAGTTTCAGTTTTAGGACTTCAAAAGCATTTATTAGCTGGGCGTAGTGCTGTGTGCCTCAGCTGCTTGGGAAATTAAGGCGAGAGGATCACGTGAGCACCGGACTTCAAGACCAGCCTTGAACTCTGCCTCGTTCATTTTATTATGAATTGGGGGAGCACAGATACCTCAGTGTTTAAGACCCAGTTTGGGTTCCCAGCTCACAACTGCCTGTAACCCCAAGTGCCTGTACTCACATGCACATATTCAGACACACACATGCACAATAAACATATTAAAAATAAAGCAGATATTTAAAGGGGTTAACAATCATCTAAACAAAATTATACTATTGGTGTTATTACTGATATACTCAGTTTCTTTGAAATGACAACAAAAATTTCATTATAAATATTATTAAAAACTGACTTGCCGGGCGGTGGTGGCACATGCCTTTAATCCCAGCACTCGGGAGGCAGAGGCAGGTGGATCTCTGTGAGTTCGAGGCCAGCCTGGTCTACAGAGTGAGTTCCAGGAAAGGCGCAAAGCTACACAGAGAAACCCTGTCTGGAAAAACAAAAACAAAAACAAAAAAAACTGACTTAATTTTTTAGTCCAATTTCAGGTTCATGAAAGAAAATTGGACAGAAATATACCACCTGCTTCGTGACTTCCATCAATTTTAACAAATTAATACTTAAAAGTTCTAGTTTGCATTAGGGTTCACTTTTGGTGTTATATAAACCCCATGCCACACATTCACCAGCATCTTCTCATTCAGAATAGATTCAATGCCCTATGAGCCCTTTCTGATCTGCCTATTCACCCCTCTCTCCCTCCAAAGCCTGGCAACTATGAATCTTTCTGCTGCCTTCATGTTTACACCTTTTTCAGAACGTCCCATAGTTGGAATCAGACCGCAGCCTTTTCAGATCGAGTTATTTCAGTTAGTGTGTGATTATGACCTCTTCCGTGTTTCCCTATGGCTTGATGGCTCACTCTTCCTTATCACTGATTTCTATCCCATTGTTTGGATGGAACACTGTTCATTTACCAAAGCACGTCTTGCTTGTCTCTACATTTGGACAATTAAAACTGCTTGTCAATATCTGTGTTCAGTTTTTTTATATGTATGTAATTTTCATGTTTTTGGAGTAAATATCAAGAAATAGAATTGCTGGTAACAGTATTGCCTGGTTTTGTGAGAACTGCCAAATTTACTCCGTAGTGATGGGACCATTTTGCATTCCCACCAGCAATGGAGAGCTCCTGTTGCCCCCCCCCCACCCTTGGTGCCTCTGATAGCGCTCCTGTTCTAGATTTTTACCATTCTTGTAGGTCTTGTGGCTCCAGCTCACTGCTGCTTTCATTTGCTTTTCCCTGAGGACATGTGATAAGAAGCATCTTATGTATACTTTTTAAAAAAGTTATTTTTTTCTCTAGGTGAAGAAACTATTAAACTTTTTTTTTCTGTCTGTTTTCAATTCAATTGGGTTGTTAATTCCCCACCTCCTTTGTCAGAATAGACTTGGACCTTGAACATGCTAGTCAAGACTACCACTGAGTCAAACTTCCCTGGGTCATTGATTTTCTTATTGTTGAATCTCTGAGTTTGGGATAATAAGCTATACCATATCTATCTCTTAAAAGTGTTTAATCGATCTACCTCAAGACCCAGATATACCACTCTTGATCATATACCCTAAAGGGTGCTCTGCCATACCACAAGAAACACTTGCTAAACTCTGTTCATAGCAGCTTTATTCATAACAGCCAGAAACTGGAAACAACCTAGACATCCCTCAACCAAAAAAAATGGATAAAGAAAATGTGGTACATTTACACAATGGAGTATTACTCATGTGTTAAAAACAGTGACATCATGAAATTTTCTGGCAAATGGATAGAATTAGAAAAGATCATCCTGAGTGAGGTAACCTAGACCCAGAGAGACAAACATGGTATGTATTAACTTATAGGTGGATATTAGCCATAAAGTAGAGGGTAACCATGCTACAATCCACAGACCCAAAGACCCTAAGTAGAAAGGAAGGGCTCAAGAGGGGACACATGAATTCCACTGAGAAGGGAAATAGACTAGACATCACGGGTAGACAGGGAGAGAGGTCTGAATGGAGAGGTAGGCATGGGAACAGGAGGCATCAGGTTGGGGAGGATGGAGGGAGAGAGTACTGGGAAAGACAACTGGGATCAGGGGCATCTTGGGATGAGCTAGAAACGTAGAGCAATGGGAACTCCCAGGAATCTATGAGGGTGATCCTAGCTCAGACTCCTAGCAATAGGGTATATGGAGTCTGAACTGGCCATCTCCTGTGACCAGGCAAGACTTCCAGTGGAGGGATTGGGACCCCAACCCAACCACATAACCTCTGACCTACAGTTTTCCCAGCCTACAAGATATGTTGGGACAAAGGTGGTTTAGACATTATGGGAGTGGCCAAGAAATGACTGGCCCAGCTTGAGACCCATACTATGAGAGGGGAGCCCACACCTGACAATGCCTGGAGGACCAGGACCCAGAGGCTGGACAGCCAAGAGACCTAGGATAGAACCAAACATGACTGGTAAAAAAGAAAAAAAGTCAATGAAATGATTCTTAACAATATTCTACTGTACTCATAGATTATTGCCTAGTCCAATTGTCATCAGAGAGGCTTGACCCAGCAACGGATGCAAACAGATGCAGAGAGCCACAGCCAAACATTAGTTTGACCTTGAGAAATCCTGTGGAGGAGGGAAGGAAGGATTAGAGAAGCCAGAGGGTCCAAGGACACCATGGGAAAACACAGTCAACTGACCTGGGCTCATGGGGCCCACAGAAACTGAACCGCCAACCAGAGAACTTGCATGGAACTGATCCGGGCTCTCTGCACATGTTACAGTTGTGTAGCTTGGTCTTCCTGTGGGATTCCTGGCAGAGGGAGAGGGGGCTATTTCTGACTCTCTTGTCTGCTCTTGGGACCCTTTCCTACTGATGGGTTGCCTCATCCAGCCTTAATCCGAGAGGAGGTATCTAGTCCTGCAGCAACTTGATATCCCATGGCTGGCTGAGATACATGGAGGGCCTGCCCTCTTCTGAAGGGAAGGGAGAGGGAGTGGATGTGGGGGAGGCAGGAGATTGGGGAGAGGGACTGGGAGAAGAGGAGGGGAAACTGTGATTGGGCTGGGAAAAACTAATTAATTGATTAGTTAGTAAAAAATTTTAAAAGTGTTTTGTCCTACTCTGAGGCTTGCCATTTGATAAGTTATATTTTTGAGTTAAGTTATATATAATTCTTTAGGATCTACAAACTGGACAGACAGTATTTTTAAATTATTGTATTCTTACATGTTAGAGGTTAAGTTATAGCCTTTATAAATATATTAAGTTACAATAATAATAATACATTGTTATCGAAGAAGCCATGGCATCTGCTTCTTGGAATGAGTAGTCACAGATATTTGGAATTAACCACTACATTTTTTAATGTTTTTCATTTAGACAGTCACTTTTATTTTAAACATTGTTAAGTACATCTTTACTTATTTATTTATTTTTGCAATTTGTGTGTTGTAAGTTGGGAGAGGAAGGTAAGGAGGTTTCTCATGTGAGAAACTCAGGTATTTTAGCTTACTCTGTTTTTATTTTTTGCATTTATAATCATGTCAATTTGCCTATTTCTCTGTTTTAATTGAATGGTCAGAGGCAAAGTAATTATTGTTTTATGAGTACACATCTAACTAGTTTTTACTAGAGCCCATGAAAAAGTTAATCATAAATGTTAGCATTTTAGCCATTATCTTCATTAGTTATCGTTATAAGTGAATTACTGAATTATTAAATGCTGGGACCTTGAACCTAGAAAAACCCTTACTTTCCAGGTGTATGTAACAAATCTTGATGCTCCATAGCATCCATGTCCCTCTTCTGTCTGGCTGCACATTCCTCAGCATCCTGTACTGACTGAGACTGACCTGGAAGTGTAAGAGGAAGAGGCTGGCTCCAGCGTGATTCATGAAAGTCTCCTTCATGGGCATCATTATTCCATGATTAAGAATGTTGGCATGCTTATAAGGGTGTGTCTGGTTTCTGTGTCATCATCTTTGGGCCAAAGTTGCCCGTCTTCCTGAACTGAACTGTGATTCGACCATGACAAAAAAATTTATTGTAAAACTTGCTAAGAGTTGGGATTGGCTTTTACAACAGTTTGTACAAGATAAAAAAGACAAGTTATACTGGAGATAAGAGTGGGGAAGAAAGGTACATTGGACTTAAAAAATGGCAAACAGGTATAGCATAATGACTAGTCTTGAAATAGGCCATGCTGATCAATAGAGAGAATGATATTTTCAGTGATTTGTGCCAAAACAAGGCATTCTTGTAGAAGACTACAGCATGGGGATTCACCTCAGATACACAGCAAAGTTGTCACATGCTGATGTGCCTTTTTGGTGAAGGTGGTAGTTTTTGCTTATGAAGATACAGATTTTCCTGAAGGAATCAAAATGCATGAACTACAAACCAACTGTGTTCAAACTCATAAAACAGTATTCACAATTAGACTGATTTAAAAAATATAGATTTAAAACTATGGATGGCCACCTGTGGGACTCCAAATGGCCTTGGTGGCACCAACCCCACTCTCCCAGCCATGTGCTTGGGTTTTGTCTTGAATAGGTGAGCTGCATGTTGAGAGTTTTCTCACGTTGTTGAGAGGCTGAGACCATGCAGACTTGAATCTGTGAGGAGAAAATGACCCAGCATGGAATGTCTCCTGCCTGTGATGGATCATGTCACACTTCCTGCCCATCTGCTCAGTGACCCTGAATATGTTGTCATCAAGTGTTGACTCTGTTGGCTGGAGGAAGGGGCAGAGGAAGGCAGTGTACAGAATTCCCTTGAACATTTTTGGAGCTGGCTGCTGAGTGGTGAGTATTGTACTCACAGGACTCTGAGAACATGTGTCAGTGTTGAATGAATACTTTCTTCTTATCTGTGTGATGCAGTAGCCTAGACAAAATTAATAAGCATAACATATACAACTAGCGGAAAGGTCTGGTCTTCTGACTCACAACTTAGAGAAAATGATCTAATAAGATTCCCTGTCTTTGTGGGTGTGCAACACTAACCAATTTCTAGTATAGGGAAAGACACAATAGTGGCATGGAAAGAAGTAAAAAAAAATGCAGACAAATGGATCACTAAGTATTTTTCTTATAGTCTTACTAAATATTTAGTATAATTTAATACATTGCTTTAATCTGAGTCTGAGCTCTTGGACCACTCGGACACAGTGGGCTGAGAAATTCTGCCAACACCTGAAATTAGGCATCTTTCAAAGATGTATTTTTGAACAGCTTCAGTGATGCTTAAAATGATACTTTCTTTATACAGTATTTGTAATTTCACATTCAAATTTTAAGTCAGAGCTTTCTTCATTGTAACTCAAATTCATAGAGATGTTTAGGGGGCAGGAGTATAATTTGGGAAATAAGACAGTCTTTGTCAAGAAATAGTATGCCTATTCCAGACCCTAGATAATAAAAAGCCTGTCTTATAATTTTGGTGGTAATTATACTTTATACTCTCAGGTTACTGCTGAATACATTCAGTCAACAAATGTTTAATGAATTTCTTGTATGTACCAATTATTGTATTAGCCTCAAGAAGATAATGATATACATCCCAAACCTTTGAAGAAGTCATTGACTATAGAGTTGGGCAAAGGCACTAATAATTATATTACAAAAGATGCTGTAACTTGAAGCCTAGACAAACATGAGAGTTAGAACCACTTCATGAAATCTTTCATCTCCTTATAAACAGTTTTTATGAATATACACATATTCAAAGTATATTATATATTAATTTATATTAATATTAATGTATTATATAGTCACTGTAGAGTTTTCTGCTGGAGAGCACAGATTTTTTTTGTTGTTGTTTTTTGTTTTTGAGACAGGGTTTCTCTGTGTAGCTTTGTGCCTTTCCTGGAACTCACTCTGTAGTCCAGGCTGGCCTCGAACTCACAGAGATCCGCCTGCCTCTGCCTCCCGAGTGCTGGGATTAAAGGCGTGCACCACCACCGCCCGGTGAGAGCACAGATTTTACCTGATGTTTATTTAAGCCAATCTGTCTGAGATGGACATAAAATGTTAGTAGAATATGCTTCTACCCAGTAAACATATTAAGAGTCCATTGACTAAAAAGTGTGCTCATGGAAACATTTAATTTATAGTCACCTTATTTTAGTTATATATACCAAAAATAATGAGGGAAAAAATAGTGAGAGTCTGAACTAGACTCCACATCTCCTTTCTTAGTCTGTACTGTGTCCTTTAATGATTAGAAACCAATGGCCTATGTCAACGAAGTAGATAAAATAATAAGTGGGAAATGTAGCTGTAGTTATTGTAAGAACATGGCATAATTTTGAAGACCATTTAAAACACAAACAATGAATATTTATGATTAGTTACAAAATTCATATTAAGTAGCTAATAACTTTATAGCTAGTAATAAATATTTAATAGTAAGTCTTTGTATCGTTGAGCCTTCTGATATGACTCTTGAGAGTGCACTAAATTTTAATCTGCCTTTTAAATGTGCAATTTTGGTAAAAGTGATCAAATGCCAAACATATCATGAGATGAGAGCATGTGACTAATTAAGAAAAGCTTTGATATATGAAAAGTCAGAGCTAATTTAGACCAAATAAAGCCAACATATGCAGGCAATTACTAATTCCTGGAATAGTAACTAACTAGGTGTTTGTGACTCACAAAGAATGATGACAGAGTTACCCTGCTAAGCAAGTTTGGGTTAGTTGCTGGTTTAGACTGATCCTATGGAAATGCTCCTAAGGCATCTTGTGATATTATACAAGCCATCTAAGGTCAATATAGTAGTCTTCAGTTGTTATTGGACTATGCTCCAAACTTTTGCTGCTCATTCATCTGTTTGGCCTTCTGACTGGAGTCATGTCACATGAGGGTTCAAACCCTGCTTTACCCCACAACATGGTGAACTTAGGGACACAGGAAAGAGAAAGAAAAAGTTAGACTTGAAATTTAGTCACCAAACAGAGTCTACAGTGTTTTTCTAGGAAAAGCTTATCAGAGCCCTAGGCGGAAGTGCTGGCGCCTTAGCTGATACCCACCTGGTAACAGGAACCTGCTCAGCTCCAAGCCATTGCTTGTAACTCCAGCAGCTTGGAGCAGGGCCACCAGAACTTAGCATTGGTGTCATCGCAAAGGGAGGTGGTGGGAGAAAAAGCCACTTGGAACCCCCCACCCCACCCCGGGCGGTGAATTCTTTGAGGGCCAAGACAACGTACTATTTGTCTTTGAATAGAAGTTGAAGTGGTTAGAGTTTCGCAATCACGGGAGTTCTTAAGTGGCTGCTGAGAATTGCCCAGTGGTAAAGTCATTAATGCGCAATTCATGCCATGAATAAATTGGCAGTGTGGACTATGGAGATATTTTATTTGTACTGAAATGTGATTTTATTTGTATGTTAATAAATAAAGTTGTCTGGGGGTCAGAGCTAATAGCAAGCCATAGCAGAAGCTGGGTGGTGGTGGTGCATGCCTTTAATCCCAGCACTTGGGAGGCAGAGCTAGGCAGATCTCTGTGTGTTCAAGGATACAGCCAGCATGGAGACACATGCCTTTAATCTCAATACCAACCATAGAAGACCTGGAGGTCTGTATAGATAGGCAGTGATGAGGAGGTCATGTGGTTGGGTTTACAACCAATGAGAAGGCAGAATAGAAAGTGTATAAAAAGGACAAACACACAGGAAGTAGGTCTCTTGCGGAGGACAGTAGCGGCAGTGAAGGGTAAGGTTTTTAGCTCTTAGCTTTTGCTCTGACCTCTTGGGCTTTTTAACTTTGCAATTGGCTCTGTGTTTCTTATTTAATAAGACGGTTACATCTACAGTGGAACTAAAGGAAAAACGGGCAGTACATTTGAGAAATGCTTAAAAATGCTTCTAGTATCATAAATAAAACGGACATCCTCTGATCTATAATGAAAGTTGGTAAACATGCGTTACCATTATTACTTCTATTGATTGATTACCTGTGATCACAACACTGCCTCTTTATTTCCAGAAATTTTGAATGATCTCTGTACTTTACAAGCATTTTATTTTCTGAGTATCTCCAATTAATAAAGACTGCCTTCAGAATGATAAATGTTTATTGCGTATTTCTTTGGTATATGATATAATCCTAGGAAGTAAGTATATGGAGACTCACAATTATTGATTTTTATGCAAGTGTTTGGCTGCAGATAACAGAAAATATAGTTCATAGTAACTTACTAATAAATGAATGCTTTTGCCTTCTTCTGTGCATGATCAGAAGTCTGGAAGCAGAGCGTGCCGACTTGGTATAGAACTCATTTTTGGCAGATTGAAATACCATTCATGTAATTTCTCAGACCATTTTCATCATTTACCCCATGTTCCTTCCTTACGTTTGTTTGTCAGGGAATTCTTATGCCAGCTTTACTTTTTACATTATTCCATTAAAATACCCATCTTGGTTACTGATTGCTGTTTTTGGTGTCTCTAAATGCCATGCCTGGGGTATCTCTCCCCCTCCTTCCCCTCTCCCTTATCCCCCTAAGACTGGAGCCGCGCTCGGTGCTCTGAAACTTCACAAGGAGGAATACTGCGGGATGTCTTTCCGTGTGCTGTGAATATGTGTTTCTCTCATTGGTTGATAAATAAAGCTGTTTGGCCAATGGCGAGGCAGAATAAGGTTAGGTGGTACATTCAAACCGAAGATGGGGAGAAGAAAGGCAGAGTCAGGGAGACGCTGCTGCGAGCCACCGCCGGGAGAAGCAAGATGTGAGAAAACAGGTAATGTCACAAAGCCACATGGCAAAACATAGATTAATAGGAATGGGTTGAGTTAAGTTGTAAGAGCTAGCTAGCAAGGAGTATGAGCCATAGGCCAAAGAGTTTGTAATTAATATAAGCCTCTGAGTGATTATCTTATAAGTGGCTGCGGGACCACAGGTGGGAGAGATTCGTCAGGATCACGGGACTGGGCGGGACAGAGAAACTTCCCTTTACAGAGGAAAGGTACATCTGAAAAGCAAAGGCCAAAATGTTTTGTGCTTTCAGCCATTGGGAATGGAAGGAGAAGGGCTCTCAGCCTTTTCTTAACTGGAGAGCTGTGACTTAGTTGCTAGGAAGAAGCAATCACAAGCTACAGGCTCAGTTCTTGGCGCTGGCTTCACTCACTAGATTCTACGAGCCAAGCAGTTAATCACAAACATCTTCACTTGTAAAATTAAGTTAATACAGTCTTCTCTGGTATCCCTTCATATTCCCAAAGATCTGACGGATGTGAAAGACTTCATGAACCGCGACAATACGAGGAGATTTGTAAACTGTAGAACTTCCATTGAATAGTTCAGCTGGGGGACAGAATGAACGGGGAACCAGCAGAAGACTGGATCTTAGCCACAGTCCAGACCAGCCTTGCCGCCCTGCCACCTCTGACGTGAGATAGGAAGGCTAAGCATTTCACTCAGACAGCGGAGTACTTTTCTGCGCCTGGGCCAAAGAGGGGCTAGCCTGCTCACTGCAGTTAGGATCTGCAGAACTCCACATTTGGGGTACAGTCGGGACAGGTTCTAGAAGAGTGTGCCTGAGGTACAGGGGTTAGAGGGAGGGAGAGGATCCATATCGTTAGTGAGAGAGGAAAGGTAATAGGTGCCCAGGAAGAGAGGCAAGTGATAACAAATTGAGATGTAAGTCTCAGGTGTGGGTAATTTGTACCAAGACTAGTAAAACTGGCATTTCCAGGCTCCCAAGGTTAGGTGTGGCCACAGAGATGGCTCTTACGAGACAGGGAGACCAGGGTTATTCATTCCAGTTGTTTTTGCCTGCGGTATATAGACTAGTTTAACGAAGGGGTGAGTAGGAAAACTATGATGTAAGAATTAGTCACTAATATTTACAAATAAACTCTGAAAACAATACTTATGGTAAAAATTTTCACATTAAAATTATAGGATTGCTACTTAGTTTAGAAACTAAAGCCTTCATTTTAGACATGAAAAACCCTGCCATCCCCCTTTAAAAAAATAAAAAGTACCTTCTTTTAAATTTCCCATTCTCATGAAACTAAGATTTTGTTAAACTCCACCCAGTTCCTCCTTATGGTGTTTGACTCATGCCTAATTATTAGTTTTTATGTAGAACAACTTACCCTGTCATGGCACAATAAGGGAGCTTTCTTGACATTATTCTTAAATGAGAAAAACACTGATTACTAAGAGTCAGAGAGCCACAATTTAGTAATGTCGTCATGCCTCACAGCCCACAAAGAGTGGCACCGACGTTAAAGATATGTGGCATCCACATCTGTGTGGTTAAGCAAAGTCTGAAAGAACAGAGCTCTCTGTGCCTTCTCCAGGTCAGTCTGAAAATCTTATTGTTCCTTACAAGTATTTAAAACATTGCAGAAATTACAGGAGTGTTTTGTAGCTGGTGTAAGCACCTCACATGTATCCGCTGGACTTCATCAGGAAGGTGAAGGAAATCCTAGTGACTGAACTGGTGTAAATTATGTGAGGCCTCCAGCAAAGTATTATAGAACACCTTAATATAGTCAGTTTTCCTAAAGTCTGGTGACTCCTTGTGGAAGCACTAGGAATCTTCCTTGAATTGTATCTGGGACTGGTAGCCACTCATCTCCATTCCTAGGAAGGGAAGTGTTGTGACCTACTATCCATGCTAAATGGCTCCTATGTGCACAGAGGTCCAAAAGAAGAGTTTGTGCATCATGTTCAGTATAATAGAGGAATTTGAATAGGTGATATTACCGCAGAAAGCACACATGCACATGCATACATGTGCATATGCACACACGCACACATAGACAGGATTTTAGCAGTACAACTGGCCTTCTGTACCAGCCGGCTCTGCATGTGTGGATTCAACCAAATTGCAAATTAAAAAAGAAGAAGGGGAAATGCTCTGTGCTGAATGTGTGTGTACCTCTGTCTTTTTATAATTCCCCAAATAATACAAATAATAGCTGTTTACATACCAATTATGCTGTATTAGGTATCTCTCATGATCTAGAGATGAGTTAAGGTACACAGAAGGATGTGTGTAGGCTTTATGTAAATATCTTGTTTAATATAAGCACTGGGGCACTTGAAAATGTTGGTATCAGTGGTAGGCATGTAGATGTCCTTAAATCATCCCCTCCCACACCAAGATATAGCAATGTACACTCTCAAGAACACGTGGTTTGTTATGGTATTACATAAAATGTGGATAAAATGAAAGCAGAAAGTCTTTTTGTATGCTGTGAATATTTGTTGTTCTCATTGGTTTAATAAAGGGCTAAATGTCCAATAGCTAGACAGGTAGAGGTTAGGTGAGACTTTTGGACAAAAGGAGAGTGTGAGGATGATGAAGAAGGGTGGATCTACCAGCCAGGTGCAGAGGAAGCAGGAGATGAACATGGCGTGCTGAAAAAAGGTACCACCACACGATAAGAGCGTAGATAAGAAATATGGGTTAATTTAAGTTGTAAGAGCTAGTTAGTAATAAGCCTAAACTATTAGCTGAGCATTTGTAATTAATAATAAGTCTCTGTGTGGTTATTTGGGAGCAGGCTGGTGGAACAGAGAAGTCCGCCTATAGAAAGCGTACCATTTGAGGTGAGAAAGAGAACCAGTAGGAGCCAGGAGAAAGGACAAGAGCTGGTAATGGGGGAACATGAATATGAATGAAGTGCATTGATAAATATCTATAAAAAACCGTAATGAAATTCATTACTTTTTACACTAACTAAAAACACGTTAAAAAGAAACAGCTCACTAAAGCTGGGACAAATGGACAGACAGACAAATAAATATGGGAAAGGATACCCAGTATCATGAACACTGTCCTCCTCAGCTTGTGGGGATCGAAAGTAAAATGTTATCACAGCAATTCGAGCTACAATTTATAGGATATTATGGACGTGAGTAACCTTGGGGTGGCAGGTGAGGAACGGAGTTGACCAAACACTGCTACTGGGGGACCTTCTGTCCCTAGTCATCATTACAATGACAGATTTGAATTCTGTCTAAAGGAATTGCTTACCTCCTTGGCTCACATGGTTCAGGAAATATGGCACCCTTCAGAACACTGGTTCTCAACCTGTAGGTCTCGGACCCTTTCACAGGGGTCACATATCAGACATCCTGTATATCAGATATTTACATTACGATTCCTAACAGCAGCAAAATCACAGTTATGAAGTAGCAATGGAAATAATTTTATGGTTGGGGGAGTCACCACAACATGAGGAACTGTATTAAAGGATTACAGCATCAGGAGGGTTGAGATCCACTGCCTCCGAAGGAGTATGAACTCACTCCTGTGGCCTCATCCTGCCTTTCCTGTGTCTGCATTTCCTCTTACAGGGGCCCGCTTTCCCAATTTCAAGCTCTCCACCCTCGTGGCTTATCTAAAGAAAACATTATTCAGTTAATGGCAGCAAACCTGCCTGAGTGTCCTGAGAAGCTAAGCTATCAAGGGGGAAAGAGATGAGAGAATGGTTCTCAAACTCCAGCATGTTGTGAAATCACCCGGGGGAGATGTTTAACACAGATGGTGTGTCCCATTCTCTGAGACTGGAGTCAGCTGGACTAAGCGGGGCCTGCGAACATGTATTTTTGACGAGGTGACATGGGTAGCGTCAGTCAGCGAAAAGCACTAAGTAGGAGTGGGTTAGAGAGTGACTTGTGACCTGGGGACTTGTGTGTGATTTCTCTTGTCATCGCCCTGTGATAACCTTTCAAGTCATCCAGAGAGATCAAGATCTAGTGGCAAGTGGTGAACTGTCACAGAGGCTCTGAAGAAACAAGAGGAAGTGACAGCTAGGTGAGGTGCCACCTTCTCAGGCGCTGTGTGTAGGAGAGTTGGAGGGATGGTGACTTAATCATGGATTTGTAACATCTAGTACCATGCACTGCGAGTTCTTCCCGGTAACTTCTTTTCCTTTTTCATGTGTATGTATGTGGTGTTCAGAGCTTTTCACGGTGTTCACTTTGTAAGCAGGAAAAGTTGCAGTGACAGTTTTTATACTGGCCTTAAATTCCCTGGAGTATACATATTTAGATTTCTAAGTTTAGGTGTTTCTCCATTACAGTTTAATTTATGACTTTTAAAATTGGAGTAATTAAGAGAAGCCAGCCTGAGGAATTCCTATGAATAGAGATTTTTATCATGTTTCAAAATCAATAATCTCTTTACAAAACATAAACTTAACACTTCTACATTTAGTCCTTTAGCTACATTATTCAATTTTCCAAAATTCTTACATATCACGTACTTTCCTATATAATATTTGTAGCTCCTGTTAAATTCTATTTTATCTCTGGTAGCTTCATTTCATTTTTTCTTTTTCTTGAGTTTTCCTGTTTAGGTATTACAGGTTTTTGCGTATGTTTCTATGGAAATTGAATTTTCTTTTCTTTTTTTCCTTTTGGTTTTTCGAGACAGGGTTTCTCTATGTGTCCCTGGCTATCCTGGAACTCGCTCTGTAGACCAGGTTCAAACTCAGAGATCCACCTGCCTCTCGCTCCCAGATTAAAGGAGTGCACCACCACTGCCCAGCCTAGATAATCTTGAGACAGCCACGCCTTTTTTTGTTGTCATTGAAGTTTCTTAGGTTAGTGTTCTGATTCCCACTGAAAGATTTTGGACTCCGTCTCCCTCTTCAGTGATAAGACTACTTAGTTACAATACTATTTACTTGATGAAATGAAACCCATGTAACTTTCCCAGGCCTGACCTGTATCAGTAATGCCTGTGGATTTTTAGTTGCTTAGGTCCCATGGGATCTGTGGATTATTTCCCTAGCAGCCACAAAGCTTTCTTAGGCTGAATGTGTGGGCTCAATGCAGTGTAACTTGGTAGTGGAGGTGGGGAACCTGTCAGCATCTAAGGGTTTCACTGGGGCCAAGCCATGCTAGTGGGTCTGGGAAAGGGTCCACTTTGTCTGGGAGCTGTGCATGTGTCTCTCTGCAGGGCTCCAGAAGGCCAGCCTGCTCAGGTTGCTATTTCAAGCTACATTCATAACAATGAGTGAGCATATCTGCCCATCTAGTTTCTGGGCTATCAGTAGGACATTCTGTCAAACAGACTGCTTGCCTGCTCCTTGGGGCTGTTAAAAGATAAACAGGGTTTGCAAGCTTTTTTGGGGGGCCTAAATGAGCCATCCTTCACAGGATGGACTATGTGTCTGCTTCTTGCGGCTGTAGGGCCAACTGCTTCTTTGAAACTTTAGTTAGAGTTAAACCACTAAGGGCTGGGTTAGCTAATCAGGACTGGCTGCCTGTCTACTTTCTAGGACAAGGGTTGATAGCCTGTGGCACATATCTTCTTCCTGAAGTTGCTGGTGCCCTGAATTTATCTTAATAAATTGAGGAAATACACTCTGATCTGACCGGGAGTGAATCCACCTCTCGGGCAGGAGCAGGAAGAAGGGGCACGTGACCCTTTTCCCTTCCATTATAGGAGGTCACGTACAGTGGCAGGAAGCACCACCTCCTTCGGGCCCTATAGCCCAAGGTCACGGGTGGAGCAAATACCACTACATTTTTGTCTAAAGAAGAAGGTTCTAATCTTAATACAAACTATATACAGTAAGAATGGTTATCAGGTACTGTCCAGGGAAAACAAAGGGTAATAACATAAACAAAAATGGAACTACAACCAACAAGAGTAACATCAAACAAGAAAGACATGTTTAATGTCCAGAACATGGGTAAATGGCAAATTACCAAGATTACTCCAATAGCTGTCCTATCCTGAAGATTCTGACTCTAGTACTAATATGTTCTAGCTAAGATATGAGAAGATTGTAACTGTAACTATCTAGTCTTCAACACCATCAAAGACCTGAGAAGGAACATAATAATACCTGAGAAAACACAGAAAATGCAAACAAGCAATTTCTGAAATTCTTGTGAGAGTAGACAGAGACAGCTGACAGCCTGGACAGTCACCTAAAGTTTCTCAGCATCATTGGGGCATTCAATTTGGCTACAGGCCTAGAATATCTGACAGACCATTTTCAGAAGCAGGAATTTTGAAAGACCATCTTACCCTGTCTTGGCAAGGTTCAGTAGTTGCTTTTCCTTGTGTCCTGTTCATCTTGAAAGGACAGCATTCATACTGTTAGCAGTTGAGGAAAGGGCTGTGCTTTGCCCAGCAGGCCAATTTGTGCCAAGAAGAAGACAAACTTCCAAACAGAAATGTCTTAGAAGCCTAACATTTTCTTGGGATCAGATTGGTGCTGCCAGGAGCAATCGTGTCTCAGGTCAATAGAATTCTAAGTTATCAAAACATTTAAATGCCATATTCTCTAGGTCTATGAAGTATTTGAAGATTACCTATCCATCTGACATATGTTTCTGTAAATCTGGACAACCTAACTAACCTAGCTATGGAAATGAAAAGCATGGGTGTTTATAGTTCTGTAATTCTTATCTACCTAAATAACTTAAGGACTAAGGCTACATATTAACAAAGTAAACAATCTGTAAGCAGATGTACCATATGAGGACAATGACCTTGGCTCAGCCTGGGAGGCGGGGACTGGCCCTTCCTGGACTGAGTCTACCAGGTTGATCTCAGTCCTCGGGGGAGGCTTTGCCCTGGAGGAGGTGGGAATGGGGAGGGGGGCGGGAGGGGGGAGAACAAGGGAATCCGTGGCTGATACGTAGAACTGAATGGTATTGTAAAATAAAAAAAAAAAAAAGTATTTACCAAAAAGCTAATCAAGGTGGTAGTGCCATGGCAAATTTCTTTTAACCTTCTTCTTAGTATTTTTCTGTATTGCTTAAAATTTTCACAGTAAACATGTATAATTATAATGAAAAAAATTGTGACAATGCATAAAATATCTTCAACAGAGCTAGAAATGTATAGTGCAATATGCAATATGACAATATCCTTAATATGTATCAGTATACAAAATATCATAAACAGAGGTAGAACATACATACAGTATGATAAATATATTAACTTGTATCAATATACAAAATATTTCAAACAGGAGTAGGAATATGTGTACAATACAACAAATATAGTTTTGTATTTGTATCAATATATAAGTTATCTTAAATAGGAACATAAGGATAGTTTACATTTGTATCAATATATAAGAGTGCATATCAGTGCAAATTATCTAAGGCTGATATTTTACTGAATTAGTTTACTAGTAAATACAATCTACCTTAATATCCTATACCTATTCATTCCCCTTTTTCTTTTCTAAAGAAGAATACTGAGTCCAAATTTTATTGTTCTACCCCCAACCCTATAACCATCCATCCATAACCCTGAGAAAAATGAAACATTTGGGAGAGGGGTATCATTTTCTTAGAATTACTTCCTGCTGTTTAGGGGGTGACAGTATCTCTGTGGGGTCCTATAAGAAAGCTTAGATAGTTAGGTCTCAATAGGGCTAGCTGTAGAGTCTGCAGCCAGTCTCAGTAATGGATATGATTGCCTGAGATTCTGGCTAAAAGTATAGCATGATGGACCATCTCATATTAGAACTGTCCTGAAGAGTTTTCAGTCCAAAGCTGATCATTGAGGAATGTTCTTAGGTACCATGATACCCTTCTGGACCAAGTAGAGTTGTTGTTGTTGTGGGGCCTCATCTTCCTTCTGGAGACTTCAGAGATTGTTATTGGAAAGACTTATTTTCACTGTGGAAAACTTGAACATTATTAATATCAAAATGGAAAGTTTGAATCTTAAAATGATATGACATGTAAGGAAGGATTCTGAGAAATCAAGAATAAACATGGAGAGAAATAGAATCTTGATAACAGTGGTCCTTAGATTATTGGTTTTCTTCTGTTTGAAGTGAATTTTTATTAATTTTGTTGGTATCCATAGCTTTTCTTCTCCTGCAGAAACAAAAGCAAAACCCCTTCCCCAATGTAGGATGTATCCTGGTTTCCATTCTGAGGTCAACACGTCTTCGAAGTAAACCGGTTGTTTTAGCTCAGGAGTTTTTTCTGTTGTCCAGTGTCTCTCTGCAGTGGTTGTTCTTTCTCATCAGCACTGAGAAAATTCAAGGTTAATAGAGCATTATGCAATCTATTTCTAGGAATCATTGTTACCTGTTTCTGTTTATTTAACATATCCTTTAAAGTTCGATTGGATCTTTCTATGACTGCTTGGCCTGTAGGATTGTGTGGTATATCTGTAATATGCTTTATATTGTAATAAGCAAAAACTGTCTCATTTTATTTGAGACATATGCTGGAGCATTGTCAGTCTTAATTTCTACAGGTATTCACATGATGGCCATAACTTCTAATAGGTGTGTAATTACAGAATCAGCTTTTTCAGAAATCATAGGAGTTGCCCACTGAAATCCTGAATAGGTGTCAATGGTATGGTGTACATATTTTAATCTTCCAAATTCTGCAAAATGAAACACATCCATCTGCCAAATTTCATTTCTTTGTATACCTTTAGGATTACTTCCAGCAGGTAATGGAGTTTGGTTACAGAAGGAACAAGTAGGACATCTTTTTTACAATTTTCTTGGCTTGTTGCCAAGTGATGGAAAAGTCCTTTTTCAAACCTTTGCTATTGACATGGTGTTTCTTATGAAATTCTGAGGCTTCTAGTAGGAGTTAGTTCGGGTACCATGTCCACCAATTCTGACCTGTGTCCACACTTATTTTGGTTCCTTTTCCTTCCAGGGAAGCATGAATTCAAAGTTTTGTTTCAGATTTTTTTTTCCTTTTCTTTTCTTTTTCTTGTACCACCATGAGGTGTTCTATTTTTGTTTGTTTGTTTGGGTTTTTGCTGTATGATATGTGTGTGTGCTTGTGTGTGTGTGTGTGTGTGTGTGTGTGTGCTTATTGGTACATGCAGTATGTGTGTACAGGTGTCCACAGAGGCCAGAATAAGGCATTGGAGCCCCTAGAACTGGAACAGGCAGTTGTGAGCTGCCCAGTGTAGATACTGGGAATTGAACCCAGGTCCTTCTGCAAGAGCAGCAAGTGCTCTTAAATGCTGAGACATGTCTTTAGTGAGAGGACCAAACAGATGCCATAACAGGCAGCTCAGTCTTCTCTCAGAGATCAGGCCTCAATTTCAGTTTCCTAAGACTGAACAAGCAGTTTCTGAAAGAACCACAAACAAAAGACAATCAATATCCAACACCCTTGACAGCAAGGCCTGGTATGTGTAATATCAGGTCAGGCCAGACCTGAGCCACAGTCAGTAAGCTCAAGGTAATAACCAAATAAGGACAAAGCCTGGGACTTGTCCAGGCATGCCCAGAAATGGAAAAACTGTAGCCTTAGCCAACCCCTACTAGCCCTGGCCAATTAGAATGTACTAATATGATTGCAACTTGCTTAAGCCAGTCATATCTAAAGTGACCTAACTGCCCTAGGAACTCCCTTTGCCTATGCTTAAAAAGAGCCTGCAAGCTCCTCTCAGGGTTGTCGCCATTTTGCCTTTGTGTAGGATGGTTGGACCCAGAATGCTGGAATAAAGAACACTCCTGCTGATTGCATACATAGATGGTGGTCTTTTGTGGGACTTCTCCAGGACCTTAACACCAGCTCCTTCACTGTGGTTTTTAAATGCCTTGTTGCTTTCCCATTCTCTTCTCTGTCTTCTCTAAGCCTGATTATAGCTTGTGCTGCCTGTGAACAGAGTTCTATCTACCCAGGAGACTCTCTTCCTCCCCTCCTAGAGAGCTGGCCTATGCAGCATTATAATGTCTTTATTGGCATAAGTACTAGCCTTAAAAGTATTTAAGTATCAAACCATTAAAATGTCAGTGAGTCACTTATTTACGTGAGTATTACACATAGAAATGTTTCTAGAGAAAAGTCGAATTCAGAAGGGATTTAAGCAGTACTTCTGCTTTTACTAATGCTAATTGTTGTTATAAAATTGTTATAAAAGTTATATGTATATGTCATATATATATGTATATATATATATGTATATATATATTTAAAGAAAATATTGCTGAATAACTCCAAAGACAACCATAGACTTCTGCACGAGTCTACCTTAGGTAATTGCTGTTAAAGTATATCATAAAGATAGATCAACCAATTGCATCCTGTAGACTTTTGTGGATTCCCGTATAAACACATACAGTATAGAAATGACAAGATGAACTTGAATGAGACATAGGGGGTATTTAAACATGTGTTCATATTAATAAAGGATGTCTGCTCTCATCTGGAAATGATAGTGTGGCTGGATTTTTTTTAGATGGATCCCTTGTTTTCCAGAGAGACATACAGAGCTATTTCTGAGTGAAATGAAATGATGTCTGGTAGCAGCACCATAGTAACCCAGTGTGTGTGTGTGGGGGGCTGGCAGTGGGAGGAGGTACAAACAAAATACAACTAACGGAGTCAGGCTTGGCAATAGGTACATTGGTGCTCATTACTCTGCTCTCTCTACCTTTACCCATACTTAATTTTTCCATAATTAAAAGTTTAAAAATAAGTAGTCTGCGTTCAAAACAAAAGAATTCCTCAGGTCTCTGTCCTCCTGTGACTGAGCTTATCTGAAGTTTCAGCTCTCAAAGTGTGCTCACTGTTCACAGCGACACTTCCCATTTGGGGACACAGGAAGTTCACATCAGGAGTTCAGGGCACTCTCCAGAGCATGCTCACTGGAGGGCTGTTTACTAAGGATGCCTGGCACCCTTCTTGACTTACCAGAATCCTCTGCTAGCCCTGACTCCCACTTTCCCTTTCTTCCCTGCCTCATGGAAAAACATCTCTCCATCAATCTCCCTGACTCCCTGCTGTCTCTAGCCCCTGCAGCTCTATGTCAGTGGTGGCTGCTAGTGCTGTCTTCAGTCCTTCTTGTCTGTGGGTCTTCCATTGCTGTTTTTTTTTTGTGTGTGTGTGTGTGTGTGTGTGTGTGTGTGTGTGTTTGGTTTTTTTTTTGGGTCCGTGGTTTCAATTAGGCTTCATTCATTTATCCAGTTATTTTTACTCTGCTTTGACTATATGAGTTTATGGTGATATTTTATCTGTGCTGAAATGTGATTTTATTTGTATGTTAATAAATAAAGTTGCCTGGGGATCAATGCTAAAAGCAAGCCATTTAACAGAAGTCCGGTGGTGGTGGCACATGCCCTTAATTTGATCACATGGCAGGCAGAGTCTCTGTGTGGTCAAGGACACAGCTAAGTGGTGACCTGAACCTTTAATCCCAGTGCCAACCATAGAGACCTGGAGGTCTGTATAGACAGGCAGTGACGAAGAAATCATGTTGTTGGGTTTAGAGCCAATGAGAAGGTAGAACAGAAAGGCAATAAAAAGACAGGTCACCCAGGAGAAGGTCTCTCTCTCTCAGGGGAAGGATGACAGCGAGTGGTAAGCTAAAGGCTATTCGCTAGTGCTCTGATCTCTTGGGCTTTTAACTCTATATTTGGCTCTGTGTTTCTTATTTAATAAGACTGTTTAGAAATTCGTCTACATGAGTTGGACTCTACTTTGACTTGTTAGGCTGTCAGGATATTAATTTATTCATGTATTAATTAACACTCCAGGCACTGTAAAAACCTTTATTATGCCCAGTTCAACATAGATGGTAGAAACTGGGGAAGATATCCTGGCCTATGCAGCCTGACTGTGGAAACTTAACTGGATCAGTGAGGAGATGAAGGAAGGACCGACACACAGACACATGTACAAAAAAGACGGAGTCAGGTGGATTAAGGACACGCTGGTGGAGCACCCGCTTACCCCCACCACCCATATCCTTAGCATGTTTGTTTTGTACAGCACAGAGCAAGGGGTGGCTGCTCTCCATGGGAGGTCTCTGTAGATGAAGAGTTTCAGGCTGTAGCCATCCTGGAGGAGGAAGATACAGTTGCTATTTTTTTTTGTTTAGGCTGATCAATCAGAAACACTCGTACTTGGACCAGAGAAAGGAGGCTTTGCCAGCTTCAAGTCTGACCCACATAGGGGAAAGGCCTTAGCGAGTTTCCCATGGGTCAGAGGCCTTGGTCCTTGCCATGCTGGACTCATCTCAGGGATACACATTTACTCAGGACCTCACTCAGTCAGGTTCTCCTTCACTCCCCACATCAAGATGTGACTCTTCTAAAAAGTTTCACAATGATCCAGTAACATTTCCTCACTGTTTCTTAAGCTGTGATCTCTTTCCTAAGGTCAAGAGGACAAGGTTACCAACTGGGTGGTTAGTTAGCCCTTCGGACCAGCGTGTTAAAATAGAAGTCCCGGTTCACTCATCAACCGCCCTTCTCCACACTGTATTGCCTGTTCTGTTGGTGGCCTCAGTGCCTGTGCATACACTTTCCTTCATTTCCTTATCGTCCTTGATCTTATTCCTGCTGTGTCCTTGCACATCCTTTACATCTCAGTCGATGGCTGTGACCTGAACAGACCCAACCTCTTTAGACATTTGATAATCAGAACACTTGACTCTTACGGGTCATTCAATGAATTTACTGTGTCGCAAGGTACACCTTGAAGCAATATTAACTTTCGTCACCAATTTTTGTCCCTCCCTACATTTTGTGATGGATCTTTTCTGTGTAGCTATCTACAAAGGATGTACTATCATTTTATTTTCTATGTGCAGGAATCAGTGGACTTGCCCATGGTGACAATTTATCTTCGTCATCAACTTTATTGATTTTAATTAACAGAAAACACTTGGGATAATACTGAAGTGCCTTTGGCTGTCTCTGTCTTAGTTAGACTTTTTTTTTTTTTTATTGCTGTGAAGAAACACCATGACCACTGGCAACTCTTACAAAGAAAACATTTAATTGAGGTGGTGGCTTACAGTTCAGAGGTTCAGTCCATTATCATCATAGTGGGGAGCATGGCAGCGCGCAGGCAGATGTGGTGCTGGCTGCATCTTGACCAGAGGCAGCAGGAAGTCAACTGTCACAATGAGGGAACCTTGAGCAAAAGAGACCTCAAAACCCACCCCCACAGTGACACACTTCCTCTAACAAGGCCACACCCACTAATACTGCTCCTCCCTTTGGGGGCCATTTTCTTTCAACCACCACAGTATCTATAAGGATTATTCCAAGGAAGATTAAGGGAAGAAGCCTAACAATGAACATGGCAGCACAATCCTGTGGCCTGGAGGCCCGGGCGGAATAACAGGAAAGTGAAGAAGGCCATGATTTTCTTCATTAGGTTGCTTCTTTATCTAGTGGATGTGAACAAGCAGCCTCCTGCTGCCACAGACATGACCTGGTCCTCTTGCCATACCTCCCATCAACCACAAGCCAAACAAAGCCTTCTTAAGTTGCTTCTTGTCATGTCACAACAAGAAGAAAAGTAACACACATTCACAATTACACTATGCTCAAGAGCCAGGGACAGAGAAACTTTGCCTGGTACTCCAGTGTGGAGCCGTTTACTGCTGGACAACCGTAAGGCAAGTTCTCAGCTATGAGACGGTATTGGCGATTGGCCACCTGATCCTATCAAAAAAGAATTCTGTAGAGAAATGGTTTTGCAAAATGACAGAAAGTTAAAAGTGGCTTCCTGTCTGCTAGCATTCTCTGATTTGAACAAGTCAATGTCCATTGTGAATCTGTAATGCACAGTGGATCTTGGCCTTTTTAAATGGTATTTGACCATCATTTTACAATCCCTTCTTATTCTAAAGACAGGAAAATTTAGGTCACAGTGACAGATTATTCTCTTCGTTCCATTTGCCAAGAGGAGCCTTAACGTTGGCATTCCCCGACTCACTATTCAGCCAACAGCTTACTGTAAATTGAGCCACACATCATTTTCAACACTCACCAAAGCTTTTCCTAAGCTCAGCCCAGCTCATGGCCCAAAGAGGGCTCTCCCCCACTTGGCAGAGAACCAATGGAGCCTGTGTGCACACATCAGAGTAATGTTTTATTTAATAAGTTTCTACTTCTTAAGCCCTTGCTGATTCAAGCAAGCTTCAAGGACAAGAACTCACGTGGGTGTTAATTAATCCTCAAAGCTGGAAACTAGGTATGGACGTGATGTGAACTCTGTTTAGAAATGCAAAATAAAGTCTACCTCCTACCCGCAAGTTCATGGTCACACTGGTGACAGTGACAAGCTTAAGGCTAGTCCCACAGCCCACACTTTTGGCCTTATGCACCTATATTTAACGTCTTCTCAAAAGTCTTTTATTACATTTATTTATGTATTTATCTGTTTAGTGTTTGTGCGCATTGTACAGTTGTCTGCCAGAGCATCTGTGGGAGATCAGAGGACAACGTGCGGGAGTTGGTTCTCGCCTTCCATGGTGAGAGTTCTAGGGATTGAACTGAGGTCGTCAGGATTGGTGACAAGTGCCTCTACCCACTGTGCCATCCCACCACCTCATCAGTTCATACCCCTACATTTAGAGTCATCAAAAACATTGAAATATTTTAATCCAATGAAATAAATAGAAGACTATTGGTGAAATTATTATGGCCACTCCACGTAGTTAAAAGGGAGGTTTATTTTGTGGGGTAACTTACAAGTGAAGGGATAGGTAACAGGGTCTGGGAAAGGTGTGGCGCAGTCCGGTGATGTTCTCTTGAGAACTCTGCTCGGTCTAGCTCCAGCGTCCAGGGTCCAGGAACCAAGAGAGCCGCCCCATCTGGATCTCAGGTCTTCAGGGTCCTCTCTCAGCCCCGCCTTGTAGGCGTGACCACTACCGAAGCCTCAATGGGGGTTGGAACTTCCAGGTCAAAGCTGGAATGGCTACCCACTACAGAAGACTATGCCAGAAGATAGGCACATCTGTATATATCTGGTGATTTTGTATTTCTGACTTTTAGCACAGCACCCAGTGTGTAGGAGATGCTCACTGACTTTTAGCATAGTTCCTAGTGTGTGTGGGAGATGCTCACAAGTCTCTGTTGGGCATTAGTTATAATGCACAACCACAGGGCACCTTATAAGGGAAGGATGGGAGCAAAGAGCACACACCGTGAACAAAGGCATCAGTTACATAATGTTCTCTCTGCCATGGGCATGTTAGGAAAACTCCTCTCTCTCTTGGTATGAGTGGAATGGTTAGGAGAGCCAGTTGATTAACCAGGGTCATCATTTCTCTGTCGGTGTGCACAGCTCCAGAAGCAGCTGTTGCGCCTAGACTTTCGTCATCTCACTCTTTGTTGCTGCACTGTTATTACACATGTCAGTTGCAGCAGGTATGAATTAATTGCCTGTGAGTCAGATGTCAACGTCTCTCCTGCCCAAGCAGCAAAGATTCACCTGCAGATATTTAAGCGGGCCATGTGTCAGCAATAGAGATGGAGGATTTGTAAGGAAAGAAGCTAAAAGAACGGGTAACGTTTTATAAGTCACTTGTTCAATGACCAACGACCAGGGGGTAAATTACAAACCCGATGATACCATCTTCAAAGGGAAGTACGGGGGAGTATTTGATGAGTTTCTCACATGGAGATAAGATAAGGATAATGTGATAGATGTGCTGTGGGTGGGGCTAAAGGAGGAAATAGTAATTATCTAAGGGAGAAATGGATGTTGTAAATAGTCAAGAAAAGAATGAAGAGTCCCAGAAGTTAAATAAATAGGAAAAAGAAAATGAGTTTTAGAAAAGATATTTACACAAAGGATTATATTCATTTCCTAGTCCTAATGTTAAACCTGCTCAGGTGACTATTTGATTCAACAAGATGGGGTACAGCAGTTACTTCCAGGTGAAGGTGTGACAGAGCCTTCCCAGCTCGTTTCAAAGCTTTGGGCTTCCTGTAACAGGTGAGATTCTAAGAGCAGCGTTGCCGACGTCTGTCTTACCCTCAAGTCCCTGAAACAGCCATGTGCACAGTGAGCCTTTTCATGGCGCGGAACATCTGCATTCTCTTTTATTTTCACTTGCTGGTTTTCATTTACCTTGACTCCCTTTGCACAAGATTTGAAAGAGTGAACTGCACATGAAGGCTAATGAAGCCAAGCAGTTCTTACCCACAGCTTCTACTCTGGGTAAAGCACATTCAGCCCTTAAAAAAAGAAAATGTGTTGAAAGCCTATCTTAGACACTCATTAATATATCTTAGTTCCAAAATAACAAGATTAAATGTTCCTTGGAAATTGTGCAGGTTCTTACCATGCAATGTTTTCATAATTGAATTCAAAGAAGAACTATTGTGTTTCAGGATCTTAGCTTTGTGGGAGGCAGCCTTATGACCTACACCTGCCAGCTTAGGGAACACCATCGGAATTTTGATTCATCGACATGGAAATGCTTTTCCTTTCCTAATACAACCAGAAGAAGTCATGACAAGTATCCTTTCTAGAAACTTTTTAAAATTGATTTGATGTATAGAATTTAGAACGTCAGATGACATTAAATCTTCCGAGTTTCAAATGTGGATTCCAGGGTCCCTGCCCAAACTACCACACTTCAGAGGGTGAGGCCTGAAAGCATGCCGTTTGGAAGCTGGGAAGGGTACTGAACCACAGCCTTCTCCTCTGCTACCTAAAGTGGTTCGGGGGCACAAGAAGCAAACAGAGCAAGCCACAACACTCGGAGCTGCAGCAGGGAGAAGGTGGAACATGTTCTCCGAGTGCCCTTTTTACTCTACCCTTTGATTTGTAGCATAGTCACTAATGAAGTGATTCTTCATAATCTACAAATGACATGCTCAGGGACTCGAAGTACCGGTGTTGGATTGGGCAGAGAGGAATAAAGCAGGTGTGAATTTGCATCTTGGCTCTCTATATGACCTTGGCCAGGTTGCTTCACGCCTATAATCTGCCATTTGCCACATCTATAAAAATGTGGACGGCAGTAAGAACTTCACATTACATAACAAAAGATAGTGCCTAGTGCATATTAGGTGCCCAGTAGTTATTATTCTTCCTTATGACTTATTCTAAAAGTATGATAAAAGTATTAAGTGTCCAATGCCCCAATCTCCAGCCATCTAAATCTATATCTCTCAACCTC